>JAUZSU010031138.1:0-10413 GCA_034780255.1 Parotocinclus maculicauda | reverse complement strand
GTGCTCGCTCTTTTCAGCTGAGTCTCTCCAGCAGCCCGCGGTTCGGATCAGCGCTTCCTAAACCTCGCTCCATCCAGCACCATGATCATCTATAAGGACATCATCAGCGGTCAGAATCGGTTTTATTCTCTTTAGCGAATGTGTTTGTTGGACTATTTTTAATGTCCCATGTGTTTATTTTGTTTTTGGGGTTTTTTCACCGCGCCGGTTCTATTTTGCGGCCTAGCCTTTACACCCCGTTAGCATAGCTATTTAGTTAGCCAGCACAAATGACTGCACAAACGATTTTTCCTTTGTTATCGTATTTAGTGTTTGTTAATAATCTCTGACTTGAATTGTTAAATGTATTTTGGGTCATTTTACCTCAGAATATTGAGTTGTACATCTGCTTTTTTGAACAAACTTCGTTTGTTGACTCGTTAGCTTCGAAGCTATGTACCGGCTTTTTTTTTAGGCTGGCCAAGTTTTTCCCGGGTAGGATTTAAATGTACACGTTGCGTTAAACCAGCGTGAGTTCGGTTTACACGTACACGATTTGGAACCACTTCATTTAGTTGAGGTAAAATTAATGCTCGAAACATTAAGTATTGCTTTATGAGTTGGCGATGTAACAGGGTTGGTATTACGTGGCTTTTATTGGCTAGGCCTCGGAGCCCTTTAACAAACCACCCGGTCCCGAGGTCCGTGTTTAACCACAATCACTTAACTAATCCTCAACTAAATCTTAAATGCCTGATCTGAAATCTTTAATCACATCACATTACACACCTTTTGAGAGATTTGAACTGATATTCTCAGGAGTTCCTGCCGCCTGAAAACTTGGGTACAACTCTCTGAAGTCATTAGCGTTATACCAACTCGTTGAACTTCGCTTTTCAGATATATGACGAACATTAACTCTACACTTTTACAAATAGAAAAGTAATTCTATATTGTCAATTTAAGTATTCTGTTCGGTTTATAATATCGGGCTATTCAACGTCGTGACTCCTCCCTAACTCCCGGAGCAGGAACAATGTTTTAAACAAAGGCTGATCCCAAACTTTCTGTTAAGACATTTGACCGTTTAGTCTTGACCCTGTACTTTTAAGTCAGGTGAAGTTTTAATTTGAATAAATTAAACAATACTTCTGGGCAGTAGGACTGGAAGGTGTACCGATTTAAAATCAATACTATGCTTTTAGATACAGTGCTACATCTAGAAATGGTGAAATCGAAACAGCCCTGGAACAGAGCCAAGACCAAATACACAAACCCCTGCAACTGGCAACCACACAGAAAACTGCTTTTTTAAGTTTTTTTGCTTACTCTTCTGAATTCTTTCTTTTCAATAGCATTTAGGAGTCTGTGGTTACAATTAAGTTTTTCTTGAGGAATGATGTAAACTGAATGAATCCAAAATGCATAAATCTAAGCTAGTGCTTCTCTTTGAGAACAGAATTTGATGTTGCAGAGCATTCAAGTGCAAAAGTGTGAGTGTGTGGTGATTGTGATGCGAATCTTATCACACACCCCTACTGGACTGTGGTAGTTCTGGGCAGGGGCAGATAGGACAACACAACTTGTCCTCCCCCACAAATAAGGAGCGAGTTTCCACACACAAAACCGTCTTGCCATGAACAAATGGATCACTGGAGCATTCAACAAGGATTTTTTGTTAAAAAGCCCTCCATTTATAACATCTCTGAACTTTGCTTTTAAACCATTGGTCTTATGCTCACCAGGATGCAGAAAATAAATTTGTTCCAGCCAATGTTTAAAGAAGTCTTTTTGCATTTTCTCTTATTTTTTTTTTTAAGTGATCCTGAAATCATAGCTTATCAGCTCTGCAGATCTGAATGTTCAGTTAAAGAACCTTACTTGCTCTAAGCACCTTGTGCTCTTGATTTATCTAATAAAGTTTATGAACGTAGTGGCTCTTAAATGGAGACTAATTTTCTCCCTTTTTAACAGGGGATGAGATGTTCTCGGACATCTACAAGATCACGGAGTCAGCAAATGGAATGATCCTGGAAGTTGAAGGAAAGGTAAAGTACTCTAGGTTCTTTGTCGAACTTTAACCCATGATATTCAGCGTTTGGTTTTTTTTTAAATAAAATTCATAGAGCTGCTGTTCTTTTGCTTAAAGGAGGGAATCCACGTTACCCAAGTTGTCTGTTTGTCAGGTGGCTAGTATGGTGGCAGTAGCCTTTGTTGTAGGTAGCATAGAAAGAATACTCTGTACTAAATGAGGCTGTGTATTCACACGGTGCAGTTATGACTTACTTTGGGGTGGTGGTGAACTGTATTCTGGTATGGCAGTAGGAGTACACCCTAAAAAGATCTGAAATTACTGCTGTTAAACTGGAACAATTGAGGGGGAATCGCTTCAATCCTGACTGCAAGATGGGCAGATTTGTCGCACCGTGACATTCGTCTTGAACAATAATTAAAATGAATCAGTTTTACGGTGCAATTTCGCTCAACGTTTCACGGCAGACATTGTAACGTGCCATGGCTATTTTGCTGTTACAATGCCGTGGCTTCAGATGGATGGGTGTTGAGTCTAGGATGGGTGTTGAGTCTATATTACAAGGCTTAGCCACCAGAGCACCGTCTTCACAGCCTTTTTCGGATTTTAGTTTTGATGCCTGTTCGTTTAAATAATGAGCAATTGCTCACCTCACTCACTGGTGATTCACAGCAGTGATTAAACAATGTTATATAGGTTATCAATGTTATCTATAACATCAACAGCAAGAAATCATCTCTTGTCCGATTTGACAGACTGATAGATTTTCAACTAACCAGCAGAAACACGTTTTTAAAATGCATTTCTATCGGCTTCTGTATCGTCGTGGTTAGTCGGCAGATTATCCTTTTGTGAAACATTTAGTTGCCAGTTCTTTGTAATTGTGGCTATAAAAGGCTGCAGTCACCTGCCCTCAACTGTGCTGCAATATCCCCATGTTAAACTTTATCACTCCTTAGACTGAACTACATGTTGCACCTTTGTTACCTAAACCTATTTAATGACCCAACTGTTCCAGTTTAAATAGGAATTGCTCTGCTTTCACCAATTCTGTGTTGGATGTTTTGTGTAACACAGGTTAGCGTTATTACAGTGTAATTTACATTTATGGCATTTAGCAGACACCCTTATCCACAGCGACTTACAACTTGTACAGTCTTACAATCCAAGCAATTGTGGATTAAGGGCCTTGCTCAGGGACCCGACCGTGGCAGAGGTGGGATTTGAACCCTGGTCTATAGTCCAGTACCTTAACCGCTAGGCCACCACAAGTCCAACTTGTTTAGCTCTGATTTTGGGTTACTTTTTAAGTGCAACTGGGAGTTTGTTCGTGGATGTCAGCTTTATACTCTGAGGCCAGGTTTTGATTGTAGCATTTTTGTGCTGGCCTGTAAAGCCAGCATTAAGTGTATGAGTTGTAAGTCGCTCTGGATAAGGGCGTCTGTTAAATGCCATAAATGTAAATGTTTTCCTCAATAAAGTTCTTAGTTTGTGTAGGGCTTAGTTTTGAGCCTATAACTGCATATGTGTTTTCTATTCAGCCATGTGCTGTAAGCTTCTTCCTAACATGCCTTCCTCCCCATTCGAAACTAGTTGATCACCAGATCGGAGGGCGACATCGACGATAAACTGATCGGTGGAAATGCGTCCGCGGAATTCCAAGATGAGGGCTGTGACTCAACATCAGTCAGTGGTGTCGACATTGTCATGAACCACAAACTGCAGGAAACCAGATATGACAAGAAATCGTATGCAGTCTACATCAAGGACTACATGAAAGCGTAAGCACTGAGAATCAGTAACTCTTAAACTGTCACTGGTACGCTGGTGTGGTGTTAAACGTCCTGTTTGCTGACACTGGTGGTGAATTGGTTAAGGTTCCTGAAGGTTCAGGGTTCCAGACAATGAGGGTGAAACTGTTTGGACTTTTGAGTAAGGTTTCTAATTCTCAGGTTTGTGATTGTGTGGTGTAGGCTTGAATATTCAATGTGTGTCTTGTGTGATGTTTATAGCCAGTCTAAGAGCTATAGACATGGTTATCTAAAAAAATCTACAGATTTCCCGATGGGTCTGTTGACCTTTGGCAAGATCATAATGTTTTAGATTTGATATGGTAAATAAAGCGTCTCACACACACACAGTTTAAGAAGTGTACCACTTTACAATGGCCCCACTTAAGATATCTTTATTTTTATATTTTCCATTGTAATCCATAAACATTAATACACACCCTTACACTTAAATTTTGTGTCCTGGACAAGCGCTTGGTAAGAAGCTTATGGTTAGCTTCTTAAGGGGGTTGCTTTTGCTCTTCAGTTTTCTAAATTGTATTTGTGGCTATTTATATCTGTTTTAGCCCTTGTTTAAGTCCTGAAGAATTTTTGTAATGCAGTTCACATTTTTAGGTTTGTAGCTTTATCATGCGCCTTAAAGCACAATATGGGTGGCATGGTGAGTGGCACCACTACCTCACAGCAAGAAGGTCTTAAGTTCAGTCCCAGCGAATGAAGCGATTTGGGTCCTTTCTGTGAGGAGTCTGCATGTCCTCCCCCTGTCTGTATGGTATTCCTCTTACAGTTCAAATACAATGCATTAGATTAATTGATTACACAGATATTCACAAATTGTTGCAAATGCTGATGTTAGTTAGACAAACCAAATAAACGAGCAAAATGAAGCGTAATGTGTTAATGTATCGTTAAGAGCTACTTTGCATCTCTTGACAGCCCGGCATCTTTTGTTGTGGATTGCTGGGTTCTAAGTTGTTGATGCTAAATGAAAAGTCCCTGCGCTTTCTTCATGTTCTGTCAGTGATTTTGGAGATTGAATTGGGGACAACAGGATATTCCAAAGAGTTTTTTGTAGGTCAGGGTTGGGGAACGCCTTCTACGAAAGCTTTGTGCAGCAGCTTAATTTTTCAGATATGGTTCCCAGCTGTGGATGTAGGTTATTAAATTAATTGTGCATCTGTTGCATGTGATAATTTGTTTATGTGCAACAGGTTGAAGGAGAAACTGCGAGAAACTGCTCCTGATCGGGTAGAGCTGTTCATGGCAAACGCACAAAATGAAGTCAAGAAGATTTTGGCAAACATCAAGAACTACCAGGTACGTGTGGTGTTGGAATGTTGGTCTTTAAGGAACGTACAATGATGACTTCTTAGGACACCTTTGGAGGTTGCGACCAGTGAAACTAAATTCTATCCTGAGTACGTATCCTTTTTGTGGGCTAATCAAGGATAGGTTCCTCTGGTTTTTAGTTTGTTGTTATAACTCTCTCAGTCAAACCATTTTGTGTAGTTTTTCACAGGCGAATCCATGAACCCAGATGGTACACTTGGTTTGCTTGATTTCCGTGAGGATGGAGTGACTCCCTACATGATTTTCTTCAAGGACGGTCTGGAGATCGAGAAATGTGTAAGTATGACTGAGGTTTGTTGGCTGAATTCCAGGGACTTGCTTCACAAATCAGGTTTTGTGTTGGTTTTCCATCTTTGTTCTTAGATTTTCATGATTTATTCTAACTCTGGCTTCATTAACATGTTAATTGATTTAATTAAATGAGTGTGGCTGTGATGCCTTACAAAATAGCATGGGTGAGGGTTCTTCTGCCAAAAAAAGTGGTTCGTTTATTCACTCCAGCTACCATTTATGTTGCACTCTAAAAAGGGGTTTGTGACTTCACAAGTCTGGGAGCATGGGTAGGGTTTGTAGGTCATTAATACTGCTTGGCTTAGCGAGATGGCCTGCAACTTCTCTTACCTGTAATAAGATTTGACTAAATTGCCTTTAGTGGAAATTAGTGCCTTGAGTGGATATTTCATTTTTAAGAAATTAGAGAATTTAAATAAATCAGTGTTTCATGAATTAACACAATCTACTATAGGGCTCACAAAAATGAGATTATTTTAAAGTATCATCTCATTTGTCTGAGCAGTACTTGTAATGCATGTTTCTCTGCATCTTTAGAGTAATGGGTGTGACTCCTGTAATGGGAGCATCTCATTTCTGGCATCCACTGATAGACCTGCTGCCGTTATCAGTGGCCTCTGGGTTTGCAATGAGATGCTACAGCAATTCTCCTCACACTTTCTAGCTGTCTGCAGTGGCAGGATCAGATTGAAGAGGGGAGAATAAGTTCTTTAGACGATCATTACAGGGCTTGTTGTCCACTGTCCCTGTTTCTCAGAATTTGCTTATGAGGGATGTAACAGTGCTGTGAAAAAAGTGTTAAAGTTGAAGACCTGTGACAAACAACAAAAGTTGAACTTTGTGTAGATACCTTTTGAACCACAAGAGGTATCTGCAAATCTGTAGCAGTTGATTTTTGAGACAATTCTGGTCTTTGATACACTACATAAACACCTTCCCATAAACTGGACTGTCATCCAATATGGCAGTAAATAGCCTAAAAGATGGTCCCTTTCACCCATTACTTGCTGGGTCGTACAGGTGTCATTTTCCCCCTTTTCCCCCAAAAATAAGTGTCCTGTGATTTGACTCGCCATGTGAATAATGTAACTGGATATAAAACTTGCTGTAGACTAGGGTTAGAGAATTTGTGGATATTGTGGCTCTGCTTTCTACCATTTGTATCAGGTATATATGATTTAAATGGGGTTTGAGATCAATTTAAAAGTTTGGCTTTTTCATGCACAGTTCATTAGGAATACTTTGAATATTACTTGAACGTAGCTAAACGTAGCCATTTCTCCCTGCAGCTGCTTTTTGCTGTGCAGTGGTAGCTTGGTAAATATTTTGTACACATTCGAGCAATTCTGAGAATTTGCCGCACTGTGTAAAGGCCACCTTTAGTCATCTTGTTTACAAAACATTAACCATGTTTCCTCTTTTTTTGCAGTAAACTACCCTCCCTGCGCATCTTTATCACCGGGTGACCAGGAAAGCTTGTGGATCGGATCACTCCTTTTCCATCAGAATCGGAAGCCCTTTCCCCTCCCCTTTTGCGGCCACCACTTTGGTTCCTTTCTAAATGTCTGCCCATTCAGACTTGCGGCCCCTTCTCCCATCAGCTTGAAGGAACAGTATTTTAGTGAGCTGAAGTGTTAACATTGTAAGGGGAAGGAATAATCTCAGCTTCGGCTCACGTTACGGTATTTTTTTTTTTAAGTTCTTAAACTTTGACTGCCTGAGTATTGGTTTGCTGAGTGCATGTCAGCCCTCATACAGCAGGTGTACAGCTATTCTCCCCATCTCGTCTCCAGTCACAAGATTGTATAGGATTTCTTGGCACTATTTGTGAAATAAAGTCAAGCTGCTGGCTAAATGAGTCCTTGGTTCTTGAGGCGCTGAAGCTTCTGTCTCTGCTTGTGCCAGACCTGCTCCTTTTTAGATGCTGTTGGATCTGTTTGTTCTGGTCTCCGGCTGCAGATCAGTGCTGTATAACTTCATAACTGATAGGTCTGATCTCACCAGAGGTGATGTACAAATTAGAGAGGATCAGCATCATGCATCCAGAGGTTAGAATATGCCTGAACCAGAATTGATTTTTTTTCTCGAGTTTTTTTTATTGCTGTCATACGAGTGGTATAAATTACTTGTCTAGTTATCTGAAATGATTCCTGTGCTAGAATCCTTAATTGGATCCGCCTCAATTTGCACAGCACTGGTGCACTGGGATCACTGGTTCCATCCTGACCATGGGCTCAGACTCTATTGGGTTTGCATGTTCTCTCCTGTCTGTTTGAGTTTTTCAGGTTCCCCCATGTCTTCCCACAAGCTATGTTTTAGGTTAATTGGGGATTCCAAAGTGTCCTAGTGTATGTCGAGGACCTTCAATGAATTTGGCACCCTGTCTGGGGTTGTTCCTGCCTTGCACCCTGTGTTACAAGTTACACTCTCTTGTGATAAGCAGATAAAATAATGAATGGGTAAAAAGTTTGATTACATCATATAAAATAAATTCTAAAATAAAAGCTTAAGCTTTTTCTCATCGGCCTCTGGAGCATCCTATTTAGCGATAACTTCAAACCTTCAACCAAAACCTGGAACGTACCATCTTTTGCTGAGGATTTTAAAAGGCCAAAAAATGTTGTGCATGTTTTGTGACACGGTGGAAGAGTAGGAACGTAACAATACTTCTACTTAATATTTCTCAAATGTCTTGTTTGTAGTTTAAGTACCGTACACAAATCTTAAGCTTAAACATATGGGGGTAACCATAGGCTAACAATAGTTACATTCAAGTTTTTTTAACAAGACAGCGTTAAGTGTTGCAGTGCAATATACTGAC
The DNA here is from genome assembly GCA_034780255.1 of Parotocinclus maculicauda. NCBI lineage: Eukaryota > Metazoa > Chordata > Actinopteri > Siluriformes > Loricariidae > Parotocinclus > Parotocinclus maculicauda. Next base: position 2,150 of record JAUZSU010031138.1, on the reverse strand, counting down.
TAATGAACATGAAGGCTTTTCTCATAGCATAGAGTAATTGCTCTGTGATGTGTATGGAATGTTAAATACACGGCTCAAAAATTGGGGCTGTATAAATTGTGAGCAGTACATTTACTGTAGAATAGTAGACTAACTGGTCAGGTTTTTTTTCTCTGCTAAATTAAACCCAAAGAAAAAGTTGGGATGGTATGAAACTGGGACTGGTGGTGGCCTAGTGGTTAAGGGACTGCATTATGGACCAGAAGGTTTAGAGTTTATATCCCACCTCTGCCACAGTTGGGTCCCTGGGCAAGGCCCTTAACCCACAATTGCTTAGATTGTAAGACTGTATTAATTGTAAGTAGCTTTGGATGAGGGCAACTTCTAAATGACAAATGAAAATTGCAAATGAAAGGAAAGCATGTGGTTTCTTACATTTGTCATTGCAGACATTATGACCCTAAAATATTTCATGATTTGTCTGGGCAGCTTAATTTAATTTGGTAATAAACATCAGTTATATTTCAAAATAAAATGTCCCCAATAAAATATCCACTAGTTTTTGTGAGCGCTGTGTGTGTATACACAATATATATATATATATATATACACACACACTTGCAACAATTATACACTGCTCACAAAAATCACCCTAGTTCAAAATGAAATAACCCCACATTTTTGTGAGCAGTGTATAAGCTGAATAACAAATGTATAAGTCAAATGGTTAAATATTTGTACAAAACTTTTATTTAGACAAAGAATACAACATATTAATCAAAAATGGCCTAATAAGTCTCTAAAGCAGTGGAACTGACTACAATTCACTCCTCTGTGGTCAGTTACCTTCATTTAAAATAAAAACTAGTTTTAGAAAACTGATAAACAACCCAGCTTATGTACAGATCCACACTTCATTATACTCCATGAGGACTTGCACAGCCAGGCCTCGTTCCACCAACTCATTTGCAGCATTGGGAGTAATCCTAGTCGCACGTACAGATTTTAAGAGTGGAATGGTACCATTAGAATAGTAGTCGTTAAAATGCTAAAAGGTAAACAAACCAAAAAAAAAAAAAAAACCCCAGTATCAGTCACTATTCTCCTCGTTCTGGTAATGTCTGTACTCAGGTTTCAGTTCCCAGGTGTTCTTGTGGGTCCCCTTCACGTTGTAGATCCCAATCTCCTTCAAGATTTCCTTTAGATAAATCTGTGGGTGGAAATCATGTTCAGAACCACGTCAACTCTGAAGTTTAGGCTACCCAGACTAATTTCCAGAGAAGTTCGTATACATTTTATGACGTTACGATATTTCTATACTATAGAAAGGGAATCCGATAATAGACCTATATAAACATTAAGCAGAAACTGTACTCTGACTTGTAAGATTTCCCCAGGCAGGAGTATACGCAGTATAGTACTCGTCTGAGTGTCTTGGGAGTGTGGCGGGGGTGATGAGGAAAAGCCTGTTATCACTAACCTTAGGACCCATGGTGACTAATTTGCACTACAAATAAATAAAAATTCTGTTATGTTTCCACTGGAATGTCCGTACGAGCTGTGCGTCTCGCCTCGGGGCAGCACGGTGGCTCGGTAGGTACCCAGAAGGTCCTGGGTTCAATCCCAGTTTGGAGATGCCCAAGTCCTTTCTTTGTGGAGACTGGATGTCCTCCCCATGTTGATATGGTTTCCTCCCACAGTCAAAAGACATGTATGATTAGGTTAATTGATTACTCTAAATTGCCATTGCATCTGTGTGTGTGTGTGTGTGTATAAATAACTAGTCTTGAGATAACCTTGTGTATATTGTGTATAGATGTGTGTCACTGAAATAGCTAAACCTTGTATTAACAGCCAATTCCCCACATTGCTTACCACAGGCTGTTTGGTGATGTCCACCAGGTCCTTGATATTGTAATATTGGTGCTTCTCAAATGCAGAGAAGAGCATATCAAGCACCTGCTGCCTGTCTGCACGCGCCCTCTTGCCCTCTTCTTTCTTCTTTCTCTCGTAGTATAGCTGAGAGACAAACAACAGAATACAGTCGATTCCGGTTAATGGGACCAGCCGCTTATTCGAAACAAATCCTGTTAAATACGTGTAATGTTATTCGCTTATTTGGACCAAAATTCCGCTTAATCGGACAAAAGAACGTGTACAGTATGTAATAT
>JAUZSU010031127.1:0-10413 GCA_034780255.1 Parotocinclus maculicauda | reverse complement strand
TAATCGGACCAGTCGGTTATTGGGACCAAAACGATCGCGTCCCGATGTGGTCCGATTAACCGGATTCGACTGTATTGTCAAAATCCTACAACTTTATTTTGCATTACCAGTGATCAGCAGTCACAATCTAGTTTTGTGTACTTAGAGACAGGAACTGTGTGGGAAACACGTAGAAGGGTGAACTGGCAGACATTGAGGAAAAATCGAAAAAGGGAAAACACTTTTAAAAGCTTTATGTGTCATCCTTGGATGTCCTTACAGAAACGATGGAGTGGAATCTATTCATATACAGCAGAGGACTGTCATAAAGCCAAACTCCTTCCTGTTGCCCTTCCTTTTGCCGTCAAGCTTGCGCATAATGGGAGAGGCTCAGAGAAAGAAGTCAGTCTTTATGACATTACAGACTGATGGCTCAGTTGGGACATAGTCCTGAGCCATCTGCTCTTCTGTGGGACAGAGTAAGTTTCTATGAAAGACAGATCCAGCCAAGAGGCTGTATTCACAAATATTGTTCATGTACTGTCTACACAAACCACAGTGAGAAAAGGTGGTACAAAAAGTCACGTTCAGAACATCATAGAGCACACACATACAGCATAAGCCTAAAACAAGTGTTGTAGGCTGTTGCTTTTGTTATTATTTCAGTTGTTCGTTGTGTGAGTAGGTAGTGTTGCTCAGTTAAGAGATGTAGTTTGTTTCGTTAAGCTTGAGGATGCTATGTAGGACTGTATTGTAGGACTATACAGATAAACTATAAAAAATTGTTTGTGGACACCTCTTCATTCTCCCCATTGTTGCTACAACAAGTTATAAACTTCAGAGAAGGCTTTCCACTAGATTTTGGAAAATGACTGTTCCAGGACTACAATTCACTCCCTACATATTGTACTAAATAACTAGGCTGTGGTGGCCTAGTGGGGGCTGTGGTGGCCTAGTGGTTAGGGTATTGGACTAGGGTACTGGGACTATGGACCAGAAGGTCCAGGGTTCAAATCCCACCTTTGCCACAGTTGGGTCCCTGAGCAAGGCCCTTAACCCACAATGGCTTTATATTGTAAGACTGTAAGAATGAATTGGATAAGGGCAACTTCTAAATGACATAAATGTAAATGTTTGGACTGTGGTGACCTTGCGGATAAGATACTGGACAATGGACCAGAAGGTTCAGGGTTCAAACCCCACCTCTTCCAAGCTACCACAGTTGGGTCCTTGAGCAAGGCTCATAGTTGTCGGACCGTTAGCAATTGAAAATCTCATTATTGATTAAGTCTTTTAACAACCGCCGGTGCCAAGTGTGGCATGGTACTCCGGCAGCACTACCTAGAACGAGAAGAACCACCTGCTAAAACGTATGTGTGTGTGTGTGTGTGTGTGTGTGTGTGTTGTAGGGGTGGCTGGCCGTGGCAGGTTGCGGTCCGGCTTCGTGGTTCTCAGTCGGACGGCCGATTGGTGTGTGGAGCCACTCTGATTAGCAGCTGCTTGGTCCTAACGTCTGCTCACTGCTTTAAGAGGTAAGCACACACACACACACACACACACACACACACACACACACACAAGCCTATTAGTCGCTGTCGCACCTCTCTCGCAGACGCAGCACTCGCGGTACGTCTGTTACACTCGCACTAACGGGCCTTAATGATCGTCATTAGCTCAGCGTTCCGACCGATGACTGACAAGGTTCAGCGGAGGAGTCGTTAGGCTTTATTAACGATGGAAGTTTAATTGCAAACTAATCAGACTTTACCGACACCCACGCGGTAATCAGACTCAATTAAGATTGACGCTGGGTACAAAAGCGGTACCCCTGAGAGACTCTGGGGGGGCGGGGCCCAAAGAAAGATGGGAAGGGATGTAGATATCCCTCTACAGAGAGTAATATCATGAAACGATTCTAAACTGAAGAGGGGTGATCTCTCTGCGCTCCCTCAGACAGGCCCTGCGTCGAGAACCCGAGCAAGAACAACACCTGCTCATAGAAGGACACGGGCGAGGCAGAGTTAACGAGTTACGTTCGCAAATGCCGCTTAAAACTGTACTGTACCATAAAGAAGTCCACAAGCTCCGCCCACTTCTCTGGGCTCGGAGGCATCCGGATGGACCCGTCACCTTGGACACCATGGATTGCGCTCGGACCAATCAGGTTTACAGATCTAAAAAAGGAGCATCCAGACTCTTATGAGGAACCGTTTTCGATCTGGGGTTAACCACAATGGCGCCCATTGTCGAACCATTGGCCAGTCCCAGTGACGTGCCGGGTCATTTGGGAGACGCCCTTATCCAGAGCGACTTACAACTCCAGTCTTACAATCAAAGCCATTGTGGGTTAAGGGGGCCTTGCTCAGGGACCCAACTGTGGTCGCTTGGCACAGGTGGGATTTGAACCCCGGACCTTCTGGTCCATAGTCCAGTAACTTAACCACTAGGCCACCACAGTCCCAATGCGCAGACGTGCCTGGTCCCACCAATCCCGTTGTGGGATCCAAATGATGTCATGAGAAGAAAGACTGACCTCACACCGGTCGTTGGGGAACCTAGCAAACGGGGAAATAACATTTTGGGTGAAATCCATATAAAAGGGGGTTTGGTACCTTTGAACCTTCAACTGGAGCAGGCAGATGGTGTCAAACCTTCTAAGAGATTCCACAGCGACCTTCAAACCGATGGGGTAGAAACGTTGAAATCTTTAAATGGCCTCTGACTTTTACAGAGGAGAAACTCACCTGTGAATCTTTAAACCGAGGGGGTAGATGCCTTCAAAGGTACAGAGATGATACCCTCAACGAAGAAGATAGCTTCAAAAAATTTAATCAGAGCATGTAGATACCTTTAAATAGATATCTATATATATATACTTTGAAAGCTACAAATCAAAGGGGTAGATATCGTCAACCGTTCAAACAGAGGGAGGAGGAACCTTCAAACCCTCAGACAAAGGCCTTCAAAACCTTAAACAGAAGGGGTACATGCCTTTCAATATTTGAACAGATGGGGTAAATACATTCAGAAGGCCTTTAAAAGAAAGGGTAGATACCTTCAGACCTTCAAAGGGAGGGGTAGATACCTTCAGACCTTCAAAAGGAGGGGTAGATACCTTCAGACCTTCAAAAGGAGGGGTAGATACCTTGACACTTTCGAAATGAGAGGTAGATACCTTCACAACTTCAAAATGAGACAGAGATACATTCAGATCTTCAAAATAAGAGGTAGATACCTTCAGACTTTCACAATGAGGGGGAGATACCTTCACACCTTCACAATGAGAGGTAAATACCTCAGACCCTCAAAAGGAGGGGTAAATACCTTGACACTTTCAAAATGAGAGGTAGATACCTTCAGACTTTCACAATGAGGGGGAGATACTTTCACACCTTCAAAATAAGACAGAGATACCTTCAGACCTTTACAATGAGAGGTAGATGCCTTCACACATTTATGGTGAGAAGTAGATACCAGATACATTCAGATCTTCAAAATGAGAGGTAGATACCTTCAGACTTTCACAATAAGGGGGAGATACCTTCACACCTTCATAATGAGAGGTAGATACTTTCACACCTTCAAAATAAGACAGAGATACCTTCAGACCTTTACAATGAGAGGTAGATACCTTCACACATTTATGGTGAGAAGTAGATACCTTTAAAATGAGAGGTAGATACCTTCAGACCTTCGAAATGAGAGGTAGATACCTTCACACCTTCATAATGAGAAGTAAATACCTTTAAAATGAGAGGTAGATACCTTCAGACCTTCACAATAAGAGGAAGATACCTTCACTCCTTCATAATAAGAGGTAGATACCTTCACACCTTCATAATGAGAGGTAGATACCTTCAGACCTTTACAATGAGAGAAAGATACCTTCACTCCTTTATAATAAGAGGTAGATACTTTCACACCTTCATGGTGAGAAGTAGATACCTTTAAAATGAGAGGCAGATACCTATAAAATGACAGCTAGATACCTTTAGACCTTCGAAATGAGAAGTAGATACCTTCACACCTTCATAATGAGAGCTAGATACCTTCACACCTTCATAATGAGAAACAGAGACCATGAATGCCTTCTGACCCTCAAACAGAGGAGGTCAATTCATTCAGTACCTTCAGTCAGACCAGACAAATTCCTTGAACACTTCAAACACAGGGGCAAATACTTTTAAACAAACAATGTAAACCCTTCAGCCTTTCAAACAGACTTCCAAAATAAGTTGCCGATACCTCCAAACCTTCAGAGGAGGTGGATAGCGCTGACTCTTCAAAAAAAGGGGGTACGTTGGTGCCACTGCCCCCTTCAGAGTGCCTGTTCCAAAACGTTCTGCTGATCCAGTCCTGGCACCATGAGGAAGCTGCTTGGCATTCCGGAGGAGGCAGCGACGTTTCCGGAAAAGTCCTCGGCCTGTAACAGGACACGGTGCCAGGCACCTGGCAGCGGATGTTAGCTTCCGCTCTGCAGTGACACTTTTAGACTTTAACGACCACACACACACACACACACACACAAACACACACACACACACAAACACACCGAGCTGCAGGAACAAGTTTGCGAATCAATGGACGTTATTGGTTACCTCGACTTTCAGTAGATCGTCTTCGTTGGACACAATGGCTACCTGTATGGCCCAGACTGGAAAAAGTATGTGAACCACTCGACCGTCCTTGAGAAGCACTAACATTTCAAGTTTCTAGAGTCTGAACAGGTTTAAAATCTTGAGAAGAACTGCTTGACCATCCAAATCCAAGTGGTTTCCTTGTTAGACCTCAACCAGCCGGACCAGAAACCTTCAAGTCTTCAAAAAGGGCATAGGTACCTTTAAACTTTTAAAGGATGAGGTCGACACCTTTAAACCTGAATCAGAGGGGTAGATATGTTCAGACCTTAAGCAGAGCAGACCATAAAGCAAGGGAGTAGATACCTTCAAACCATTAAACAAGGGAGTAGATACCTTCAAACCATTAAACAAGGGAGTAGATACCTTCAAACCATTAAACAAGGGAATAGATACTTTCAGACCTTCAAATAAAGGGAGTAGATACCTTCAGACCTTCAAATAAAGGAGGTAGATACCTTCAGACCTTTAAATAAAGGGGCTAGATACCTTCAGACCTTCAAATAAAGGAGTAGATACCTTCAGACCTTCAAATAAAGGGAGTAGATACCTTCAGACCTTCAAATAAAGGGGGTAGATACCATCAGACCTTCAAATAAAGTAGTAGATACCTTCAGACCTTCAAATAAAGGGGGTAGATACCTTCAGGCCTTCAAATAAAGGGGGTAGATACCTTCAGACCTTCAAATAAAGGCTTCTCCTCCAAGCCATTTTTTTGTTGTTTGGATGGAAGCTTCCTTGAAGAGCACGTCACTTTTGGTGATCCTCTTTCCTTCTGCTACCAGAACTGCGTAGAGTTTGCGGCAGTTTGTATTGTTGATTATCCAGGTTTTTAAAACGGGTTCGAACGTAGCAATCGTTGTGGAAGAAGTATGTGAACTCTTGTATGTCTTAGACTTCAACATATCAGAAGGTGTTAATGCAGAACCAGGTTCGGGTTCCCTGTAGGGGCCGTAGTGTAGGTCTTCAGGTCTGAGTGCCAGGAAGTTCCTGAGGAAACGATTTGAGACGCCTGTGCCATCCGAGTCGCATACCAGCAGCAGGGAGGGGTATCTGGTTCTGCCTGGCAGCATTTCAATTGCTCTTAAGTGTTAAGGGTGCATTCTCTGGGCGTGATTCGTTTATTTTTATTCAAGTCCGCAACGTGTTAAGAGTGCTCCCTCTACCTGTCAGGTACGGAAACAACACCGGTCTCTACAAGGTCCGCGTCGGGGATTACCACACCCTGGTTCCTGAGGAACACGAGGACGAATACGGCGTGGACCGGATCGTCCTGCACCCTCGCTACCGCCCGAGCAGCAACGACTACGACCTGGCCCTGGTGCACGTGGCGCACCGGAGGGGCCGCGCCGGAGAGTGCGTGCCCCTGAGTCGCTCGGTGCTTCCCGTGTGCCTGCCCGGCTGGAAAGAGCGAGCGCCCAAGGACTCCACCAAGTGCTACATCACGGGTTGGGGGGACACAGGTAAGCGGAACCATGACAGACACGCAATCAAGCACCCGGTCCGAGAAAACGGAGAGAACGTGACTGGATTCCATCTATATCACGAGCAGATCGCCGTCACGTCCATTATATATCCATTATGGCGCACATCTGTGGTGGGTTTTCATACCGCTGGTTCAAATCATTCAAATTTATGAACTGTTTAAGAATGTCATATGGCTCGCGTTGAAACGGATTTCACAGACGTCCCGCAGACCAAAGAGCCGGGTAATTTAGTGGAGACGGACCGTCTTGAGCTTCCAGCAGTTCTTCTGGTCGGGGGGAAAACGTCTAAACTACGCAGACCGCCATGGTTTCTTGGCTCGTCTCGTAAAAGACCTGTCATATCCGTATAGAGACCTTTAATCAACCTAGCGAGTCCAACCAGAAAGAGAAAAATGGTTTTACCAGACCATGATACCAACCATACCAGATAGGGAGCACCAAAGAACCAAACCAGAAACAGCCAGAACCAAATCCCGCTAACAGGTAACCAAAGACTGGAGCAGTTACCAGAATCCATCCAGCTGCCCCAGAACCAGACCAGAAACAGCCAGAACCAAATCACACCAACACTAACCAAAGTCATTCATCTACACCAGAACCAAACCTCATCAACACTAACCAGAACGATCCAATTACACCAGCGCCAGGCCAGAGGTAACCAGAACCAGACCAGGTCAACAGTAATCAGAACCCTTCCAATTACTCCAGCAGAACCCTGATCCAATTCAGAGCAATTAGTAACTCCAGAACTAGATTCCAAAACCGGATCAGAAGTAGCCAGAACCAAATCACAGCAACAACTAACCAAAGTCATTCATCTACACCAGAACCAGAGGTAACCAGAACCAGACCAGGTCAACAGTAATCAGAACCCTTATCCAAGTCAGAGCAACAAGTAACTTTAGAACTAGATTCCAGAACCGGATCAGAAATAGCCAGAACTAAACCACACCAAAAGTAGTCAGAATCAGTCCAACTACAGCACCAGAACCAGACCAGAAACAGCCAGAACCAAATCACACCAACACTAACCAGAACGATCCAATTACACCAGCACCAGGCCAGAGGTAACCAGAACCAGAGGTAACCAGAACCAGACCAGGTCAACAGTAATCAGAATCCTTTCAATGACTCCATCAGAACCCTGATCCAATTCAGAGCAACGAGTAACTAGATTCCAGAACCAGATCACAAGTAGCCAGAACCAAATCACACCAAAAGTAGTCAGAATCAGTCCAACTACAGAACCAGAACCATACCAGGAATATCCAGAACCAAATCAGGTCTACGGGAACCAGTAATAAGCCCAGTGACACCGGAACCACACCAACCCCAACCTTTTCAGCCACACCAGAGCCAGACCAGAACCTAATCAGACCAGTAACCAGAAGGGTCTAGTGGCACCAGAACCAAACCTGGTCAGAACTTATTAGTACCCGGAACCAAACCACACCACACCAACAACAACCACAACTCTTTTAGCTAAACCAGAACCAGACCAGTAGTCCAGGCCACCTCAGAACCAAACCACACCACACCAACAACAACCACAACTCTTTTAGCAAAACCAGAACCAGACCAGTAGTCCAGGCTACCTCAGAACCAGACCACATCAACCAGAATCCATGCTGGCCCGGTCCCAGCTGGGGTTGCTTAAGGTTGGGTCCAGTAGATGCTGACCCTTTTTCCTTTTCTCCCTCTCTTTTAGGTCGGACCTACTCTAAAACCCTGCAGCAGGCCTCCATCACGGTCCTCGGCAAGAGGCAGTGCGAGCGGCGCTACGGCAACCAGTTCACGGGCCGCATGTTGTGCGCCGGCTCCGCCCTGTACGGGCGCCACGTCGACAGCTGCCGGGGCGACAGCGGGGGACCGCTGGTGTGCGAAAGAGGTGGCGCGTGGGTCGTCTACGGGGTCACGTCCTGGGGCCACTCGTGCCGGCTGCAGGACTCTCCGGGGGTCTACGCCAAAGTCTCCACCTTCGTGCCCTGGATCGAGAAGGTCGCCGGGCGGTCGTAGGGCACCGACCCCGATGCGGACTTCTTACGTTATTCCTTATTTTAACGCGAGCACTCGGGACCACACGTCGTAAAAAAAACACAAAATAAAACAAACGCTGCGTGAACGGACTCGTCCAGGCAGCCCTGCGCCCGCAAATTCCCGTCGGCGGTTGGAGAGGCTCCCGACGTTTTCCCAAAAACGTTCCTAACACCCGGGATTACATCGCTTTGCTGGCTGCTAGGAGACGGACACAATCAGTCCACTGGCAACGTGGCCGAGTCTCTTCCCTGGAGAGATGACATCACTCGGAGCTCTTAGAAGTTATGTGCGATGGGTCCAGCGCTGGGACGTGACTCATCCGGACGAAAGGGGTGTATGTACGTTAAAAAAAATGCACAGCCTTGTTTGATTTTCGTGTCCCGCTTGGACCCGCGAAGCTCAAAATCCAACTCAACTGGCTGGATCAAAAGGGCTAAGGTGTACCAAAAGGGTTAACCAGTGGAGCTCCTCGAGTTTGGACTTTGAACCCAACGTCGGTACCTGAGGAAGCTCAGCTCAGGCACTTTTAACACTGGGAGGCCAATCAATCCAGTCCCTCGGTCACCCTGACCCGGATAAGTTGGGCTTCTGACCCCTTTGGCGTCCCATACAGCTATTTTTGAAGCGTTGACCAAAAGAGACGGTTGTTGTCTCCGTGCAGCACGTGACCCTGAGCGGGGCGGGCAAATGTGATTGGAGGCGATTGGCGAGGTTTGGACCCTTTGGGCGTCCCGTAGGAAGGTTGGCTGGGATAACACGGCCCTGTCGTACGATGTTTACATGATCTTACCTTCTAGTTCCAGACTGTTTTTAAAAGTTCTTCCAAACGTACCGGTGCTATTGTGAACGTCTTAACTTGTACTGTGACTTTAATAAACCTAACCCTTTCTAATCGTCCGGTGTGAAATTGTTATGAGTTCGACGGGATTAGCTCGAACCGTGACCTCGCGGCTTTTCTCCGTTCGTACAAACTCGATTAAAGTCCAGTCCCGGTGTTCAAATCCCCATGGTTATGACATCACAGGCTTCAGGAATTTCTTAGCCTGTTGTTGTTGTGGAAGAATCAACTTTAACCCCCTAATCCCAAATCCGAAAATTCCTTAAACCTCACCTGTAAAACATTTTTAGACTTTTAACTAATCTTAATCATAATTCCTTAATCCCAATCCTAAAAACAACCCTAAAGACTAAACCTAACCTCTAATCCAGAACAAATCCCAAACTAAACCTAACCATACACTCAAGACTAAATTCTATTTTTAAAACGAATTCCAAGAATTAACCTAATCTCTAATTATCCTAATCCTAATAATCCTAACTATCCTAAACCCAACCTCTAATTCTTATCATAACCCAAAAACCTACAGTCATAACCATAATCCCAACCCCAATCCTAAACACTAACCCTAACCCATAATCCCAACCCCAATCTTAAACTTTAATCCTAACCATAACTCATAATCTCAACCGTACACAAACCCCACTCCTAAACTCTAAACCTAACCCATAATCCCAACCCCAATCCTAAATTCTTATCCTCACCCATAATTCCAACCCCAATCCTAAACTTTAGTCCTAACCATAACTCATAATCTCAACCGTACACAAACCCCACTCCTAAACTCTAACCCTAACCCATAATCCCAACTTCAATCCTAAACTCTAATCCTAACCCATAATCCCAACCCCAATCCTAAACTTTAATCCTAACCCATAATCCCAACCCCAATCCTAAACTTTAATCCTAACCATAACTCAGAATCTCAACCGTACACAAACCCCCAATCCTAAACTCTAATCTAATAAAATGTGGGACTATGGTAGCCTAGTGGTTAAGGAACTGGACTCTGGACCAGAAGGTCCAGGGTTCAAATCCCACCTCTGGCATAGCTGCCATGGTTGGGTCCTTGAGCAAGACCCTTAACCTACAATTGCTTGGATTGTAAGACTGTATCAGTTGTATAATCGCTCTGGATAAGGGCGTCTGCTAAATGCTGGAAATGTAAATGTAATCCCAACCTTACACCAATCCCAATCCTAAACTCTAATCTCAACCTTACACCAAACCCCAATCTTAAACTTTAATCCCAACCCATAATTCTAACTCCAATCCTAAACTTTAATCCCAACCATAACTCATAATCTTAACCTTACACCAACCCCAATCCTAAACTCTAACCCTAACCCATAATCATAAACCCCAATCCTAAACTCTAACCCTAACCCATAATCATAAACCCCAATCCTAAACTCTAACCCTAACCCATAATCAT
>JAUZSU010031116.1:0-10413 GCA_034780255.1 Parotocinclus maculicauda | reverse complement strand
AGTACATAGAAAAGACAAGGAAATATGAACTTGCATTACTTTATTCCAAATGGTTGCTGGCAGAACCAAGATACAAATAATTTATATCACTCAGCATTAAACAATTGAACATTCCTAAAAACTGAAACACCCGTAATAAAACATGAAATCTCGTGATAAATTGTCTCAAATATTCCAGTGCTCAATATTTCAGACCACAGAAGACCAGCCATTGAAAATGTTGGTTGAGAAAGTGTCTTGTTTTCAGCTGCTCATTTAACCAGGAAAAATGGTTAAAGAAGAAAGGACCTTTTTTAAGCTGTATTAGTGACATGCCCCTGCATAATACTACAATGCAAAAAAAATAAACTGATTTAAAAAAAAATACAAGTCTGGTAATTGTCCAAAAGCAAGCATTTAGAAAGCTTAAACCTGTGTGTACAAAGTTGTTTAGAAAGGTTTCTAATCCACTGAATAAAAGGGCTATTCACTTTTTTACTTAGGTCAATGAGCAGCTGGAAAAAAAAAATTGTATACATGTTTGAGTAAAATGAACATTGTTATTTTATTCTATAAACTACTGACATTTAACCCAAATAAAAAAATACTGTCATTCACAGCATTTATTTACAGAAAAACGTAGTTAAAATGCATGAAAACTGTTAAATATCAGGGTTATTTCTCCAAATACCGATTTCTTGACTTTTGCTGAGTTAAAACAGTGTTGTTGTTTCTAAATGAATATGAACTTCTTTTATTTGCCTTATTAGAGATCTGAAAGTTCTGCATGTTTTTCAGTATTTTGGTAATTTCACATTTCCTGTAAATAAATGCTATAAATGACAATATTTCTATTTGGAATTTGGGACAAATTTTGTCAGTAGTTCATTTTACTCAAACATAGCTATTAATAGTCAAATCAGAAAAACTGATCATTTTGACGTGGTCTCATTTTGTTACGAAGCTGTATGTGCACCCCTCCGACACACACCCCACATGATGAACATGGTGAGTTGTGCTTAACCAACTGCTACAGTTTTTCACCATAAATGACCAGTGTATTCACTATGAACATATTTGAAAACCTCTTTTGAATATCTCAAATAAAACCTAAGGAAGACATTTATGAATTAAAACCTTAAACTCTTGGAGTTCACTAATGTTCCCTAGGTTGCAGATAAGTTATTTTGTAAAAATTTAAAAATTAAAAAATTTAAAAATGCCATGCCATCTGTATCCTGATCCAAGGTCCAAAAACTTCTTGAGAATGGCATCCATTCTCATGCATTTTATCAAACACCTCTGATGTTTGATAAAATGCTTCCAATTGAAACTTTACCCTCCAACACTAGCAATAACAGCTGCATGTATTTAAACAAACAATACAGTACACCAACATGTCAAGCATTGCATGTATGCATTAAGTGGATCTGGATTTGGGGGTTCAGAAAAATATGGCTCTGACTAGCGTGAACTCTAGACCATAGTCATACAGCACACAGTAAAAGTTTGTTCTTAAGAGAGCGCACACGTTGTGTACATCCGGATCCAAGCTCCATGAACACATTCTGAATGGCATCAAACGTGTACTTAAGTTCTTTTGGATAAGAAAGATTAAGAGCATAGAAAAGGCCAAATAGGTATGCCAAGCCTGTAGAGATGTCGCATAGTCCCTCCAGAACTATGGTCTCCTCCAGCACAATGGCAATATTCTGAACATTTGCTGAGGAGCTTGCAGCAGAGACATTGTCCTCTAAAACCACAAGTACTCCAACAGATACCCCTTTGGTCTGCCCGTCTTCAGGATCCGTATCCTATTAACACACAGAGTAACCACAGAAAGGCATTAAACCAACAGTTTTTCATCTCACATAAATGTTTCTTATAATGTCTATTACGTACCAAACATTTCTTGAACAACTTTGTGGGATCTTCTCTTAAAAGGGAGCCCTTCCAGCACAGCACTCTTTCGATGGGCGACAATGTCAGATGTCTTAAAGAAATGACAAGATAATGATCATAAAGATTAGGTCTAAATCTGTTGGGTCTAAAACAACATTTGTTACTTTTTCAAAAAACGAATAACAGACCTTTTCATCAAGATTTCTCAATAGGTCTTCCATATCATGTCCAAAAGCTCCCTTCCGGGTACGGAGTCTCAGTAGTTTGGTAGTGTACTTGTCTATGGCAGCTCTGAAAGTTTCTAGCAGGTCTTTGTTGGTAACACGAAAAAACTTCACAAATCTGTTGAGCATGAATATGAAACAATTTATTTACCTCAATGTGTAAACCTTTGATGGCATAACACATATATATAAAAATATAGCAATCACCTGTTCCTCCAAAAACAGTGCAGGCCATCTTTCTTGAATCTGTACCACCATTGGTTGGTCCTCAACCACCTCTCTTCTCCTTAGGGAAAATGTCACTGCCATCTTCTTTCTTATACCAGCCATGTCTTTTCTTGCCTTTTTTGTTTCTTCCACAAGGAGAAGTCTTTGTTCTTCAAGTGAAGTCTCATCGTGGTTGTTCGGGTGTTCTGGGACATGATTTACTTCACCACGCTTGGCCCTTTTTAGAGTGTAACTACACTGGTTTTTATCTGCTCTTCGTTTTTTGTTAACACTAACTTCAGTGCAGCCTGCCTTTTGCAACTTTGCTCTGTAGTTGTTCAGCTTGTCCTTGATGCTGATTAGCCATCCTTCATAGCACTTGCCCCCACCAGGTTCCTTTAGGCAAGGATACTTCAGTACCAATGCAGAAGCAATGGATTCAATTTAATCTCCATCAGGGTAGGCCTTTATGTTGAACACAGCCTGAGCAACCTTGTCAAGAATCTCCATTTTTATGTACCTTGTCACATCAATGCCTTTTCTTGTCTTTTCATACATCTCATTCCCTTTGCGTAATTTTAGTTCAACATCATATGAGAGACTTGGTATGGGGAATGGAGAGGGCCATTCTGATCTGCTGCGTAAATATGAGCTGGAACATGCTGCTGGGCTAGATGGTGACGAACGTGCACTAGCAGTGCTGAGGGAGGAAATGGATCCAAGAGAATGTGTATCCAATTTATCAAGTGAAGCTGAGCTGTTCCGCTGAATATGAAGGACTGCTCGTTCCTGGGGTAACTCTGAGATGTCTGACAAGACACACAGAGCATTTCCAAAATCGGGGTCTTCAAACTGCAAAGAAAAATCATTTTGAAGCTGCAGCTTCTCTCGGAGAGCATCAAAAAGAAGATCCACCGATTCAGGCACTTGGGGAAAGTTGGACACGTCGAGCTATGCTGGAGGAGATGACAACTCGTAGTAGTAACACCTGCCAATCAAAGATGGGTGGTTTCAGATTTGCAAGTCTTAAAAGTGTGAATGTTCTGAAATATGAAATAAAGTTTGCGCACATACCATAGTCAGACCCTTCAATGTGGCAGGTATGTCCTCAAGGTCACCAACAACCTTTCCCCAACTCTGTAGGCTGTCAATGGCTGGGAATCACTCAGATCGTCAGGCTCAAGGACACTACTTCTGCATAGGCACTTTCAACAATTTCATATGACCTGAAATGTTCCATGTACCAGGTGGAGAGACGTTTTGTTATAAATGACACTTTATCAGCACAGATCAAAACACTCAGTATCTTAAAAAAAACTCTGGCTGTCCATTGCTGTTTCCAGATGAAATTACCATGCCTTCAGCATACTGTGTGCCATGCAGATGAACAGATTTTGAAAGAGACACTGCATCAAGATCTGGGAACTTACTTTGTACAGCATGCCTCAAGGTTGATTCTAAAGATGATATCTTAACCACCTTTACTTTTTCAACATACAGTTCTGACTTGAAAAGGCTATGACTGTCTAAATAAAAGGCAATCATCTGCTGATGCTTTATCCCAAGTGTCAGAAGCACATTTTTCGTGTTATGAGAATCACGCATCACCTTTTTAAAGAAACTGTGCTTGGATTCAAATCTAAAAGTCCAAAAGTTCACTAATGGCCCAAAACAACGAATGAGGTGTGGGTAATGTTCAATTATATGGTGCTTTGGCATTAATTCAATGTCAGGAAAGGTAGCAGTAAGCAGTAAGCGGTGGTCAGATAATTTGAAAGACAAGAAGCACAGGGTCTCTTCTGCAAGTTCCTTTGAGACAACAATCTCAACAATTTCCTTCAAGTCCATTAAAATCTCCCACGATGAGTCATTTTCTGGTATACAGCCACCAATCAACAAGGGAAGCAGGCGCAACAAAGTCCAATTTTCATGGGCGTTTCCACCAATTGATCCACTTGCAAGACTTGTTTTGGAAATAGTCTTAGGTTTGTTGGCCTTATCTGAGTGCTGGTAAGGAAATGTCCTGATGCTATGGTTAAGTCTCTCAAGTGTCAGGAAACCTTTAGTAATTAAATCTCTGAGACACAATGACAATTCAACAGGTACAACCCCTTCAAAAAAATCGTGCAGAATATCTGGCGGGAACCCAGTCACTGGATGAAAGAAATCTAAGTGCTTCTTCAATACACACTTACTTTTAACCCCATTAACACTTGTCAGATTGTCACTCTGCTTAAGCTCTTCTACAAAAGTATTGTGTTGGCTGACAGTCCTCAAAGGGAAGTCGCTAGCTCTTACAGCTGCTATCTGTTTGCGACTAACCAAACAGAACCTACAAAACTTGTCTACATTAAAGTTCTCTTGGAAACCAGCCAGGCCATGGGCTCCAAAGTTATCTGCAGATACACAAAACACAGTTGCCTTATCTTGACAGCTCAATGGCTCCACAAACACCCCTTCTTGCTCTAGAGATCTGATGTCCCTCACCAAGGGATCCAGAAATTTCTCATACCCAAATTTCTTTACGTCAACACTTTTTCCTAAAACTGCTAACTGAATTGATGTTAGACCAGATCTAAATTTTGTTGGTAAATTTAAAACAACCCAGTAAACGGCAACAATTTTGTTAATTTTTCTTGATGTGCCTAATGGGTTCAAACTTCAAATTCATCTATGTAAAGTCCTAAAGTGATAACCTTGTCTTCATTACCAAGTAATTCATTCTCCCTGAAGTACTGCCCATCTTGGTAGGACTTGTAATATCCTGGCAAATGTTCATGTGTAAACACAAGCTTATCTAACAATTCTGTATATCTCAATAAGCTTTCAAGTACCTGAGTGACTGACACATAAACAAAGGTATTCTTATGGGGTCTTTGAAAAAGATATTCAATAGGTTCGATCACAGAAAAATGTTGGACAAAGTACCCCTTTTTGATGTGGCTACAAGTAGTGGGTTTGATCGAAAAACAGAATCAATTTCTTTTACAATTCTATCATCTACTGTAATATTGTTTTTTGTAAAAAAGGTCTTTTATACTCTTAAGAGTATGAAATTGAGAATGTCAAAATGTTATGAAATTCTTCGACTATTTTCTGTGTTGCACTTCTTGAGATATGCAAAATTGTCTGCATACATAGTAAAAGTGAAGCAATCTTGCGTTCAAGAGTCTCATGATCTACCGGTATTTCTCCTACAGGTTGAATTACATGCTCATGCTGCGACACTTGACTTAAAGCACTCTGTGAGGAACATGCCACTTCAATATCATCAACAGTGTCTTGAAAATCCACATTTAAAAGTTAAAGGTTCATGGTGGACTGCACTACTCTTGTGATGGGATCTAGAAAGATGTGGTCTTAAGGCACCTGGTGTTCTGAAGACACACACACAGTCTGTATGAATACACGGCCAGTAAGAAAGTCTCCCATGACGAAGTCGATAGTGTCTCTGAAGGACATCTTGACTTGAACTGGTGAAATTGCAGACCTAACATTGCATGTAGCCCTATCAACCTGAAAAACAATAAACTATTTCATATTTAAAAAAAAAATACCCATTTCAATTGTTTAATCAATCTTATATAATGGAACATATTATTACGAAATGACCATGAACTATTTGGTAACGCCCATGGAATTATGCAATGTATGAATTGGAGTGTGAATCAAAAAAGTCAGGGGTTTTAAATGATTAGAAAGGCAATGAACCTTTCAACTAACATCAATAGCAGAAGAGAAAAAAAATGCGCAAGAGGCGTAAGTGGCCGATAATAGGGGGTAGCACGTTACTTTTTTCCAAATAACGTAACCTGGCTAGCTAGTCAGCAGGGGGTGGCGAAAATGAACCTAGTTCATAAACTCATAAACCCATAAAGCTCACGCTACCAAACTGAGCAAGCTAGGTTACCACCTGTACTTAGCCGTTTCTTTAGGCGGGAGTTATTAGCCTAGGCAAACATAAGCTTGCTAGCTAGCTAGCTAACATTTTTTTCTGGTAGTTAATAACCCGGAGTTTAGCGTAAACAACAAATACTAGAGTTAACCAAGTAGGTTAGCTATTTCAGCAGCGTAAATTAACATACCTAGCTATTTAGATATTCAAAACTAAATATTTAATTCAGACTTTGTCCAACCAACTTCACTAGGCGCTAAAAACTGTTAGCCTTCCAATAAATCTAAAGCTACAAACATGAAAGTGTAAAATAAGTAATTCCCTGGAACACAACCCATATAAAAAAATACCTAGTTAGGTATAAAATAATTCTTATTTGTCTTAGCTTACCTTACAGCAACTGCGTGAGAGACGACTGTACAAAACCCCTGCGGTGCTGCACTGGAAAACTCGGCGTTCACGTGCCTTAATACGCATGTGCAAACTCTTAATCAAACCAAGCAGCATTGTGTAACACAAAATTGTCTGTTCAGGCAACATAAAGAATCTCATTATCACAATACCAAGCTGAAATGTGTTGGCCTGACATGGTTTTGTTTGTAAATGCATAGTAATTTAGATTTCCTTGTTTCAGTGACTCAAAATACCAGATCATGTCAACAAAATGTAGTTGCATTTTTTACAGTGTAGGTAATAATTCTTTGAGTAAATATGTAGGGATTGGATCTAACAAACATGTTTCTGATTTAGACGAGCTGATTAGTGAGGCCAATTCAGTATTAGTGATCGAGTTAAAAAATTCTAGTCCTGATTAATTATTATTATAATTTTTTTTCACAGCAAATTATATTCTCGAGGCTGACAAGAAGAAAGCAGTGTTAATTAGTTGTGTCGGTCCTGCTACATATAGCTTGATGCGAAGTCTGGGGAGTCCGCTTAAGCCGGGGAAGAAGACGTTTGAGGAATTAGTAACTTTGCTTTGGACTCACTTTAATCCCAAGCCTAGTCAAATCGTTCAAAGGTTCAGATTTAACTCCAGAATTCGCAAAAACAGTGAAAGTGTTTCAGATTATGTTGCTGAATTGAGAAGATTGGCCCAGGACTGTGATTATAGGGATTCATTGCCGCAGATGTTAAGGGACAGGCTAGTTTGTGGAGTCAACGATGACTGTATCCAGAGGAGACTCTTGTCCGAGCCAGATTTGACTTTTAAAAAAGCTTTGAAAACAGCACAAGCAATGAAGTCTGCTGATCAGAACGTAAAGGACCTGCAAGGGCAAATGAATGAGATTGCAGTGAGATCCCACAAAAGCCAGGCGTCCGTTCATCAAGTTACGACTGACCAGAAGAGGTACCTTGTATGTTATAGGTGCAAAGGTTTACATTCCCCGTTAGAATGCAGGTTTGCAAGCCAAGTGTGTCACAGTTGTGGAGAAAAAGGACATATTAAACGGGCATGTCGTACCAAGGTCAGTGCAGGTCAGGCTGAGAAAGGAGAGGAAGGTTCCCGAGAACACTATTCCTCAGTTAAACGTAATAAGGGACGTAGAGCTTATCTGCTAAAATAGGAAAGCATATTAGAGTCCGGAGGAGAGGAAGAGATGCACACTATTTACAGTGTCGAAGTGTGCAAGAGTCACAGAGTAGCACCTATCACGGAGAAAGTTTGCATAAATGGCACGGACGTTCTGATGGAAGTAGATACGGGCTGTGGAGTGACTGTCATGCCCAAAGAGCAATTCCTTAAGCTCTGGCAAAAGTCAGGTATTCCGAAGCTACAAAAAAGCAATCTTGTGTTGAAAACGTACACTGGGGAACAAATAGTCGTCCAAAGCAAGGCAGTTGTAACAGTGCAGTATAACAAATTGACAAAGTCCTTGCCGCTTGTTGTGGTAGGAGGAACGGGACCAAGTTTGTTGGGTCGAGATTGACTTCAGATGGTCATCCAGTCCGTTAACAAGGTGGTCCTTACCAGGAAACTCACCTTAGAGCAAGTGTTACAAGAGCACTTTGAGGTTTTCAGAGAGGAAATGGGTCAGCTCAAGGGTACCAAAGCACAGATTCCTGTAGATAAAAAAGCGCTACCTAAGTTCTACAAACCTCGCCCGGTACTGTACGCAATGAAACCTCTGGTGGAACGAGAGTTACAACGACTGCTCGCCGTCAAAATCAAAGAACCAGTCAAGTTCTCAGAGTGGGCAGCCCCGATAGTTCTGGTCCTAAAACCAGGGGGCACTGTACGCATTTGTGGGGATTATAAACTAACGGTAAATCGAGTCTCTAAGTTGGAGCAGTACCCGATACCAAAAGTGGAAGATTTGTTTGCAACTCTATCAGGGGGTGAAAGATTCTCCAAGTTAGACATGAGTCACGTATATCAACAGATTGTGTTGGAGGATGAAGCTAAGAAGTATGTGACAGTGAACACTCACAAGGGTTTATACACTTATTGTCGTTTACCTTTTGGTGTATCTTCAAGTCCTGCGATCTTTCAGCGTACCATGGAAAACATCTTACAAGGTATACCCCATGTGGTTGTTTACCTTGATGATATTTTGGTGAGCGGAATCACAGAAACAAAACATCTCAGTAATCTAAGAGAAGTACTGACGCGATTGCGAGTCAGTGGTCTTAGACTCAAGAGAAGCAAGTGCAGCTTCATGGACAAGGAGGTTGTTTTCTTGGGTCATAAAATTGATGCCACGGGCCTACACCCAATAGCTGAAAAGGTTCAGGCTATACAGGACGTTCTGTCACCGACGACAGTAACAGAACTGAAAGCATTTTTAGGTCTGTTGAATTAGTATCACAGGTTCTTGCCGAATTTGTCCACTGTGTTGGCTTTGCTACATAGATTGTTGCAAAAGGACGTTGTGTGGACCTGGGGACAAGAACAGGAAGCTCATTTAAAGTGGATGGATGCATATCCGCTAAATAGTGCGACAACTACGGTAACGATTAAATGCTTACGGAAGAGTTTCAGTCAGCAGGGTATCCCAGAAATGCTAGTGACTGACAATGGGACTTGCTTTACCAGTGGTCAATTTGCAGAATTTATGAGTGGGAAAGGTATCAACCATGTCACTACTGCTCCGTATCATGCCTCATCTAATGGCTTGGCAGAGAGGGCAATACAAACGTTCAAGGCACTGTTGACAAAGACTACAGATGGAAGCTTGGAGACAAGAGTGTCCAGAATACTGTTTAGTTACCGTATAACTCCACAAGAAACTACAGGAAGGTCCCCTGCTGAGTTATTGCTAGGAAGAAGACTGAGATCCACCTTTGATGTGCTTCATCCTAACTTCAGAGGAAAGGTCATACATCAGCAGTTGAAGCAAAAGCACTACCATGATCAGCATTAAAAAGGACGAAACTTGGAGGAAGGCGATCCTGTGTTTACACGCAACTTTGGAGCTGGACTTATGTGGGTTCCTGGTGAGGTGCAACAGAGAACAGGACCGGTATCCTGCAAGGTCACATTAGAAAACGGCAAAGTAGTGAGGAGACATATTGATCAGGTGAATTTCAGATGTGCTTCAGATCCTGGGTCGTGTGACTCACCTGAGACTGTTCTCCAAGGCTTTTCTTCAGCAGGCGTTCCAAGGAATGAAGGTCTAGAGAACTCTAACAGTGTTGATAAGACATTGTGCACGGCGAATACCGCTGAGACAGTTGCTTCTCAGGATGCTGTGAGATGATCCAAGAGAGTTAGGAACCCTCCGGCTTATCTAAGACTTTGTTAGGCTAGTGAATAGTTCCCCAGCCACAGGGTAAGAATGCGCCCTGGAACTGTTCGGGACTGATGGTGGTCTACCCTGAAGTCCTTAGCTCAGTGGTAAGGTTGTCATGTCTAGAGTTAGGTTTGGAACTTTGTGACATGTATTGGGTGGAATAGTTTTATTCAAGGGGGAAGGAATGTAGTGAACTGTCTTTTGGCTTTCCATAATGTATGTGCTATATTCTGAGTAACAGCCAGGTGGCATTAGTGGTTCGATATGTAGAAGCCAAGACAAGCTTGAAGCAAGAGCAGATACATATAGCTCCACTATAGTGGAAACTGTATGTTTTGTTTGTTACGTTAAAGTTCGTTCCAAAGTTGATTCCGGGGTCCACCACAGTTATTGGGACAACCACAGAAATATGTTACAACCCAGATAGCAAAAATGTTCCGGCCCGGATCTGGGCCAGAGCACCCACAAGTTC
>JAUZSU010031115.1:0-22012 GCA_034780255.1 Parotocinclus maculicauda | reverse complement strand
CCAACACCTCGATTTTCAAGTGCTGGAATCTTTATGCATTTGCAACTTTATCTCGGAGGGTGATCTCTTTGTAATGTTGTGATGGTTGATTACAAAGGCTCGCCTTTGGCACTTTCTGCTTAATGTACTGCCTACATCCCTACTGGTGTAGCATCTGCATGCCATGGTCAGCTTGTAAATAAAGCGCTAGACAATTTTTAATTTGTTAACACTTCCATTTATCTCTGTGATGGCTGCTGCTCTTTTTTTGCTGCAGTATGAGAACCGTTGCTTTTTACTGTTCTTTATTAAAAGCAAAACAAAAAATCTCACATGTGCATTCCCACATGCCGGTGAATTGGTCACTGCAGCTCAGGGTGTGACATTATCGTTTCATGTCTTGGCAGCCTCAGAGGAAAAATAATGCACATGAATTGGCAGTGACCACAGCGGAATATAAAGTAGCATCCTGCTTTACATTGCTAGCACAAAAACCCAACCGGACAATAATGACAAGGAAGAACAAGGTGGTGAAAATTAAAATAATAGAAATATGAAGGAAAGAACAAACTGTGCTAATTACAAATGCAAATGAATAGTAGTTAAGCAACAAAAGTCACTGGTTAAACAACATCCACCAGTCACACTGTGGGTATTTATGGATGCCCAGGCAGTGCTCTTGTTGTTTGAAACAAATCTTCGCCTTTGTCTGTGTAGTCTCAGCCTGCCAAGCTCCTATGCTGTGATCTGATTGGAGTTAAAGAAATAAGAGACTCCTGCCTGCCTGAGGCCCTAAATGGCTCCCTGTTGAGTTGGCAACTGGCACTTGGAAATGATCAAATTTAAGATGGTGTTGTTCCTGGATTTGCTTCCTGAACACTGATTTTAGATCTTAAGACAGAAATGCTGGTTAGCCGGCTGGGGAGTGGTACCAAGGCGCAGCTCTTTGATGTCAAACATGAATGATAGATTCACAAAGTATACAGTGTTACAAAGATCCTTACAAATATATGTAAAGACGATCAAAACACTAACATTGTCACCTTTTATAGGTTAATTTAATAGAGATATAATTGGAGCATTATATTTCTTATCATATGTCACTGAATAGAGAAGTGCTAAAAACTGTTTTATACGTTTGCTTTATATGTAATGTAGGCAGTGTCTCGTCGCTCACTTTGGTGCAGCTGAAGAGTTCTACCAAACAACTGTTACAGCTAGACTAACCCTAGAGCTGCAAAGCTTAACCACTGTTGGGTTTATCAGCTTCTGTTATAACAAAAGTAGACGCAGATGGATAGACCCATGTTTGAGCTTTAACTGTGCCTTCAGTCTGGCCGGGCACTAAACATACAAAACTGGCCATATCTGAGGGAGGGTTTGATCGCCTGAACAGTCCGTATGTGTGATAAGTTAATTTGCACTGTCCTTTGTTGGTATTATTTCATTGCGTCCTATGTTTTATGTTCAGTGCTGTTATTTACAAGAAGTAATTCAGCATTTTGACTCTTCTTTCTGCAGATGCTTATTAGTTCTTTTTTACTCTGCAAAGCTGAATTTGTGTTCTACGTCATTTAATTTATTTGTTTGATCTTTAGGATTTTGATTTTATGCTCAGAAATGTTGACCTCATTTATTTATATTAAAGGGCATATATTTATTTAATTATTAATTTATATGGTTTTTCGAATATGCTAAATTACTTCCATTTGTTTTCTTAATAAAAAACATTGGAATTATATTCATTCTGGATTTGTTTCAAGTAGTCACATGGTAAAGAAAAAAAACTCGAATCGAGATGCATCGATAATCGCTGCATTTTGAATTGAATCGTGAAGTGCCTAGAGATTCCCACCTTTAGTACAGAATGTTAAAAGTACCTTAGAACATAAAGTATTAACGTTTTACTTTAACCATTATACGTCTAAGTCTGGTATCTTAAAATGGCCTAAAATGTCACATCCGAAAATGAGTTGCATTTCAAAACATTAGTTCTTGTTCTGCCATTTTAAACTAAAGTAAAAATAGCATTGATAGTCTAAATGCATTAAGCAGTGTACATTACAAGATTATAATACATGCTATCATAAAATATGTTATGAAAGTGATTTTGGGAAGGGGAAGGCTGGAATCATAGTGATCAAATTTGTTTGTGTTTGGATTTTTAAAAATCTAATTACTAAATGAGGTAATTTTTCATAATGTGCACCACAAAATACTACATATACCTGCATTACAAATGCCTTGACTGAGAAGTTTAGGAATTGTTTACGTGGGTTTTGCAAATAAAGTCCTTCTGTTGTAAATTGTATTAGTGGCTCCAGGATGTTGTTCTCTAATTGGATCCATGTAATTAGGCCAGAGGAGCTGAACAGCCAGATTGCTGTTTGTTTATACCTTTCCCCCATATTAGTGACGTGCTGGGAATCCTCAAACAAGCTGAGGGTTCACTAGCATCTTGTTGAGGCTTTAATTAGTCACTCATTTTTAACATGTGCCTCGACGGTAACCCAGTCCAATTACTGCATTTACGAATTAAGTTTCCTTATTGAAGTGGCTAAATCATGCTTGTCTGTAGCAGGGCTGTGGGCTTGCAGTGGATAGTTGGAAAATCAGAAGTCTATAGCTTTGAGAGTTTGAAAGAGGTGCCCTTAGTGTCCTTAGTGCTTCTTCAGCTGCCAAGTGCCTGTCAAGGTGTTCAAGCTCCACAGAGGGAGAGAACTGGTGGAGAATAAAGACACTTTGAGCCAATGATTTAGAGTAGCAGAAATCGTGTTCTTAAAAGAGTAGAACGTGGGGGACAAGTGGTCGCTTAAATGTACATTCTGTAGGCAATGCAGGTGTCTGGAAATTTGTTTTGCCATAAATTGTTAAAATAACAGAAATTCGAATTGAATTCACAGAATGTCCAGATAACTATGGTGTTAAAGTCTATTGATTGGAAGTGCATGAATGTGCAGAATGTGTATTAGATGGATGGGTCCTACTCAAATGTGTTAAGAAATGATTCTCTTGGGCTTCTGAGGAATCCCATTCTGAACGCTGCCTGGGGCAAACATGGCTTGTAGATAGAACCACTGACACTGAAGCTGAATGCAATCTAAATAAAACTGCCATATAGTCATTCTAAATAATGTATAAAATGCAAAAGGGGATAATAATGGTACAGCTGTTGGCCTTAAGAACTAGAGGCTGATCAGCTGGGTCAACCCCGCAATACACTGGTGCACAGTCCATAGATAGGCTCCCAATAACCTCATGACTTTACCAAGATAACCAGGGATGAAACAGGACATAAATATACTAAAGTATGAATTATATTTCTACAAGTTAACAACCCAAGTCTATTCAGTCTATTCAAGTGACCTTGAAAGGCTTTTAGCTTTGGCAAAACTACACCAGCACTGGCAATTAATTTGTAATTATCTTCATGGTAGTTGACTACATGGCTTCAGATATTGGCAATTAACTATAGCCAGTGTTCGGTGTTGTTCCAAAATTTCATGAACCAAAATGAAAGGGAAATTGTTGGTGTTATTTGTTGTGGCTTGTTGAGCCTGCCAGCAAAAAAGCAATTTCTTTGTCTGTATGGGAGTACAGAAGGTTGAAACAAAATACATATTTTTGTATTCTGACCTGACACCAGCGCCTAGAACTGTCAAACCCAGAGAAGCATGAGTTTTAGGTAAATTGGGGTTTTGTTTTTTTTCTTTTTACATTGGAGACTGTGTTTTTTTCGTTGTTGGTGTTTCAGCCGACACCAAAGTTTTGTGAATCCCTGCAAGCTCAATGACTCCCAGGCCAGATTGCGAGAGGCCCAGCAGGGGTGAGTGTCTGTGACACTGACAAAACTATCTGAGCACAGAACCATTCGTCATTGGCAGCATTTTAGCATGAGCTATCGCACAGTCCACAAGGCTTCAGTGAACCTTATCACCACAGAAACCTCTCAATAACTTATTCATGATGCACGAGGCAATAGCCTGGACTGCTGTTTCACTTGGCAAAGTAGACGACATTGACAAAACATTCCAGGGGTGTTTGACTTAGTTGTATTCACAACGTTCTGGATGGTGCAGAATATCTGTCTTCAGGGAAATCTCGATATGCTGAAGGTGTTCACAGGAAGTTATCGCATTTACCTTGGCAGGGAAACATTTTAAACTTGATACATTTTGCCTCCAAAAGAAATCTTCCTGTGGTTGGTAAACTGCAGAAAATGACTCTAACCACTTGGTATATATTAAATCTTTGACAAAATTAGCAGCTTTAGTTTTATATCCAGTGTGTACCTGTATTGCAAATAAATATATATATAGGTGTGTCTAGCCCATTTATAGGTGCTCAAGAACCCAGCAGCCCAAAACTAAAAAGTATTGTTTTTATTGTTTTTTCATGGGACATATGACACTTTTATACAATGTAAAGTAGTATATCTACAGCTTGTATAACAGTCTAAATTGACTGTGTCCTCATAACTCTAAACAGCTGGCAACAAAAGTGAGTACAACCCTAAGTGAAAACGTTCAAATTGTGCCCAATAGTGGCAGGTGTAAATGGGGAGCAGGTGTGTTAAATTTGGTGTTATTGCTCTCACACTGGTCACTGGAAGTTCAACATGGCACTCCATGGCAAAGAACTTGTTTGAAAAAGAAGTGTTGCTCTACATAAAGATGGCCTAGGCTATGAGAAGGTTGCCAACACCGTGAAAGTGAGCTGCAGCATGGTGGCCAAGACCACACAGCAGTTTAACAGGACACGTTCCACTCAGAACAGTCCTCACCGTGGTCGACCAAAGAAGTTGAGTGCACATGCACTGCATTATATCCAGAGGTTGGCTTTTGAATATAGATGTAGGAGTTCTCCCAGCGCGTATTGCCTACAGTCAAGCATGGTGGTGGGAATGTCATGGTTTGGGGCTGCATGAGTGCTGCCAGCTGTGGGGAGCTACGGTTCGTTTAGGGAATAATGAATGGCAAAGCATGTACTGTGACATACAGACGCAGAGCTTGAGCCTATCCCTTCAGAAACTGGGTCACAGGGCAGTGATGATAACGGCTCCAAACACACCTCCAAGACGTCTTTAGATCTAAACCCTACTGAGCGTCTTTGGGGGGTTCTCAAAGTTAAGGTGGAGGAGCACGAGGTCTCTAACATTCACCAGCTCTGTGATGTCGTTATGGAGGAGTGGAAGAGGATTCCAGTGACAAACTGTGAAGCTCTAGTGAACTCCATGCAAAAGAGAGTTAAGGCATTGTTGGGAAAATAATGGTGGCCACACAAAATATTGACACTTTGGGCACAATTTGGCCATTTTTGCTTGGGAGTTTACTCACTTTTGTTGCCAGTGGTTTAGACATTAGTAGCTGTGTTTTGAGTTATTTTGAGGCCATAGTTAAATTAAACTGTTATACAAGCTGTAAAGTGACTATTTTACATTGTATCAAAGTGTCATATGTTCAGTGTTGTCCCACGATACAATATAATAAAATAGTTACAAAATGTAAAGGGTGTACTTACTTTTGTAAGACACTGTATGGTTTAAACATAATTTGTAACAGCAAAAGTCCCCCTTGCTTCTCAAATGATCCCAAGATTTTGTACCAACATTTTCTGAACATATGCAGTATGTAATCCATACTTTACCTAATAGCATAGCATTACCAAATACACAACATCACTAACCATAGACACACACAGTATTGTATGTCCTAAAAACTGTCCCTAAATATATAGTTCTGCCATAAAGCAATATCATAAAAGGTGTGGCTGTTTAAAGTCAGAAACAGTGTGGAATGTAATAACTCTTCTTGCTTTTGGAAAGATTTTGGCTGAGAAGTAAGTAGAGAAGAAGCAACAGAATTCACCAGCTGTGTGCCCTGAACTAATTTAGTTCTGAGACTGTGACGGTTCGTCACAGGACTGTCACTCTCCCTCCAGCCATGTAGGACTCAGCCGCATGCAGAAACTCATTTTTGTCTCCCAACAGAACTTTCCTGAGCCACTCTGCCTCTGATTTCTTTTCCTCCTCTGTTTACAGTGCGTTGTCAGCTCCACCCGATAAAGGGGCATAGTGTTTTCTTTCTGCACGACAGTCGTTTTGACTCATTTAAATACGCCCATCTGTTTTGACAGCAGGATTCCATGCATAACCTGTTTGCTTTGCAAATTTCAAGTTCCCCCAGTTCTTGCTTTCTAGTCCTGTAAATACCCTGACTTTTCTTACGCTATCGATCCTGCTTATTCTGTAAGGGTCACAACTGATTTGGCCGTAGATGCCAAATGTGGGCCCTTATAAATTTTTACCTGGACAAGTGTGCTTAGGGCACAGTCATTTTTTCAGTGTCATCCAAGATAGAGTGGTGGCTGTATAGGAGAGGCTCTTGCAGGCAGTTTGTGTTACTGTTATTGCACTACACAATTATCTTACCATTTCCCTCCCCCAAAAGGACATGATCGCCTCTAGGGTCTTATTGTTTTCTTGCTCAGTTGGGCTCGGGCACATTTGCTAATTACTATGTCACATTTACATACTGTTAAGCTTAATTAGTCTTAAGTAGTCAGGTACTGGGGAAAAACACGGTTTCTGTGAATTTATATTCTAAAATTAGTGACATGTAATTAAAATAAGTGACATGTAATTAAAATAATATTGCATTCTAAAAATAAACCTGAATGAAGTTATTACGGAGCGAAACAAGTGTGCCTAATTAGTCGCACGTAAGGTGTTCATGGCAACATGGTGTTGTTATGGAAACACTGAAGTCTGGTCAGTATCTAGGGAACAAATGACCCTAGCCATGTGCTGGAGGATACTTTCTTATGCATGCTCTCATAAACAGCAGCCATTTGTTTAGCATGTTGGCATTTATCTTAATCCAACTGGTTCCAGGGCTTAAAGCACACGCCGTAACTTAAGTGCAAACGAATTATGGTGCGCCTTTTGCAAAGCTGGATCAAAGGGCAGGCCCACACAGGAAGTTGAAATCAGATTGGCCCCAGTCTTTCAAACTTCTGTTTGTCTAGCAGTAAACTGCATCTTAACGTTAAGACACATCAGTCTAGGATTTGGTGCCATTTAAGGCCACACTATTTGACAGACAGTCAACGAAATTCACCACAGAGAATGTCGAGCATTTAGATGTGGTATCTTTAAAACCTGGTACATTTTCCAACCCTCTTGTGTTGTGTATCTCCCCTGTGTGGCCACCGATTTGCGAAAAATCCTAGATCTGTCCCTGGAGTCCAAAATGTGTCAAAACAAGAAAGGTGGACCATAAATTGTAAACACTGGATTGCCAAATAAATTCAGGTAGACTGAGTGTCCAATTTATACCACTATCAAGCTTCCCCTCTTAAACCATTTGCTCTCTCTGTGTGTACACCTCTTGCTGAGTCTCCATTATACATAAGATGTCCTATAAAAAAGTCATATCGAGAGGAGTTTTCCCTCCGTACTGAACCTGAGTCTCAATGCTTGGCACGTGGATTAATTACAAGCAGCTGTCATGCATTTTTCCCCAGATTAATATCTAGAGAGGGGACTCCCATTTCAGGAGAGGATGTATGAGCCCAACACCTTCTTGAAATGAAAAAGCTTTTTTAAATAATTGAGATAAAGTTAACAGTCACTGGATCTCAGAATGACAATTAGGAGTTTAAAGAAGAAATTGAAATCCATATATGTTACATGCATCGCTTCTTCATGTGGGTCAAGGGAGTGATGATTGCTGGGAAATGTAGTGAGGAAAAGTAATTGTGGTGACAATAAGCACTTTTGTTTTTTACTTTCCATACATTTTTCAATAAGCTACGTAGGATGTACTTTAATATAAAATGAACTTTATCTTATTTATTTTGATTTTGCAACTGTGGTGTTTTATACATGTTTATGCACGTGAGGGAGTCACATGGTGGGACTGATGAGCGATGTTCGTGGACTTGTTGAAATGTATCCCCGTTGGAATACATGTGGATGACCTGGCAATTAATTATAATGTATTTACCTTTTTAACTTACTTAATCACCTTATGTAATCGTTAAATAGTTCTAAAATAATGGCACTTTTTACTGTGGTGGCTGTTGGGAAATACGTTAGACTGGTGAATAGAATAGACCTAGAACATCTAGAGTCATTTCCTCTTTATCCAGTTAGCAAAATATTATGTAAGAATTCAAACGTTCTAGTGAGGATGTCTTGGTAAGGTGGGATGGTTTTCCCCATGTGATGTGAATGCATTACGGTTAGGTTTAGACTGAAATCATGCGGTTGTAGGTAAAGTGATTTCAGTTACTTATTGTTACAGCCAAAAACAAATAAAACATTTAACAGCCACAATTTTTAACTCTCCCAGCTAGTTTGCTGTTCAGAGTAACAACACTGCTGTTTACTCACCAATGGGTGGGCCCAATGCACATTTTAATCAGGTCCAGTTCTTTAAATTGATTCATGTATTCAAAGCAAATCAAAGAAAAATATGATTTACATTACTTGTACTATTGAATAAGGCTGAATAATTGACTGGGGTTGCAATTTTGAATAAATCATTAAGTTCCCAGTGTAGAATTAAGAATATCAGTGATCTTGCAATAAGATCTCTTTATTATGTGCATATGATTGACTGGATTAGAGGTTTCCTAAATGTGACTAGAATTTAATAGTCTGCTAATAGGATTTTCTAGGCATTGCCCAAAATATTATCATAGTGCTTCCTCAGCATTTCAAGAAGGTCCACCTTTGCTCGTGGATTCTGTTCCCATATCCCTTTTGAAGCTGTCGGGGGCCAAGTTCTGATATGAGGGGCTGCTTTGGTCAGTTTTCATTAGTCAAGACATCTGTGAAAATGGAATATATGAATGACAATTATACATTTGCTCCTGTTTGTTTATTAGGCTAAGCAGCAGTTGTGGTTGGAAAGTGTACAAATACAGTGGTACACCCGGGCAGGGCAACAGTCCTTTACAAGGTTTCACAAACCGTCCAGTTACAAACCTCGGCCAGTATTCTCTTACCACCAGGCCATGTGAGCACTCAGAGTGTGAATCCGTTTTATCCAAGCCCTTGTCTTATTTTGTGCTTATTTTTCCAGAGACTAGTCAAATATGTATGACCTCCACCAAAAAAAAAATGAAGTCATTACATCAATTCATTAGTCCCAAAATTGTTCAGCGAGGAATTGAGATGGTGGTGATTTTTAATTGCTGATGTGGATATAAACATTTAAACGACATTATGGGTCTGGAAATTTATGTGCTTGGACTATTAAAAGATGCAATGATTGTGTTTATTTCAGTCTGAGCTGGATGGGGGTTGGGTAATTGATGGCACCCTGCTGTTGGTATATGCAATAAACGTCCTTATTCTGCCTGTAGACATTTTTCCACTTAATGACTAGAGCACACAATGCGATTTGCTAACAAATTTTGGGAAGGTTTTTAGTCATCCCATAAATAGGAAACTAGACTCTCAGATGCTTGTCCATCACAACCTCAGTGTAGTGACAAAAGTCAGCAGCCTGATTTACATATACATATACATATACACGGCATTTAGCAGAAGTATGGCGTCAAAATAGGTCCTACAGTTTTGAGAACCAAAAAATTTTAATATTAAAAAAGTTTAATAATTTTGAAGGATCCGTTTTCGCTTTCTTTGTGCATTTTCTCCGTTCTGCTTCTCTCAGTCTCGCTTTCGCTTCGAAAAGTTTCTCGCATTTGACTTTTGGACCCGATTTGACGGTGGGGCGGGAATCATTGGCTGCTGGAGTTAAGCCCCGCCCACCAGCTCATTCTACAGAGCCTGCTACGTCAGCGAAGGAACGGAAGTCTTTTACCCTGATTGGAAAATGGTCAGGAATAAACACAGGGGAGATAGATTTAAAAATGATCTCTTTTAGTAATGCGCAGTTCGTCGTATGGGCTTACAGTCACACTATTAATTTGTTAATCGAGGTGATATTTTGATAACATATTATTAAGACTTAATGTTAAGATTTAATAAGCTGAAACAAACCACCCAGCAACAGGCATTCATTACATAATTTCATATAGCTATATCAGTATATTTTATTTTACGTTTTAATTCAGATTTCAAGTTTATTGTTAAGTTGAAAAAACATCATATAGTTTAGCCTAAACGTTGTTTTATGCAGGGAGCTCTGTATAAATGTATAAATGTTTTACATTAGGACATGGACAGAACAGAACCTTTATTTCACAAAGCGATTGAGCTACGTAACGTTAACTAAACTGAGGTAAGTTAAGTTAACACTCTACACAGATTAACCAGTTAGCAATCTGACTCTAAACCTCATTATTAAAAGGTATAATCGTTAAAACTAGCCGATATAAGAAAACATAAACACACCGCTTTCCTGTGTTTATTAATGACCATTTTCTAATCAGGGTAAAAGACTTCCGTTATTTCGCTGACGTTGCAGGCTCTGTAGAATGAGCTGGTGGGCGGGGCTTAACTCAAGCAGCCAAAGATTGCCTAGATCCCGCCCCACCGTCAAATCAGGTCCAAAAGTCGAATGCGAGAAACTTTTCGAAGCGAAAGCGAGACTGAGAGAAGCGGAACGGAGAAAATGCGCAAAGCAAGCGAAAACGAATCCTTCAAAATTATTAAACTCAAAATAGAAGCAGAAATATTCTGTTTACAATCCAGTTTTTATTACAAAATGTAATTTTTTGGTTACGGATTATTGTTTTTGGTTAGCACTTAACACTATCCCTGATGCAGATAAAACATTTTTACACTTCGTAGGTAAATTAGTAGAATATTCAGTCTTTACTGTGTTAAAATTACAGTAATTAATACAAGAACAAAGTCCATGTTTGTCAATTAAAAAAAGAGTTTGCGTTTTTCAAGGATTTTGCTATGTAACTTTTGTAGCCAGACACTCAAAACACATAGGCTTTGTTGCAAGAGTTTGATGCTCTGTAGAATAATACCTTATGAGTTTAAAAAGTTGAACTTTACCAAACACATCAGCCATATCCTTATATGTCAGTGGGATTCAAGAACTGTGTCCAGCTCTGGGCGTTTAACATGTATAGAGAGACTCCGCGAGGCATTGATTTTTGTATTTGATTTTCCTGGCAGGTCACTGATTTTTCAGGAAGTAGTTGGGGTCATATTTCTCTGGCTATGGGAGGTGGAATACCAAATAACTGCTATGAGTAATTAAAATGATCAGTGTATGCAGTAGTAATAGTACTTATACATATATATATATATATATATATATATAATATTATAATAGCATTATGTTTTATGATGGATTCAGAAATTTTATGAGAGCTGAATGAATGGTAACAGTAAAATTCTGAGCTTTTAGTGATTGACCAATGAAGCCATTGAGTTAGATATTTATTAAAGTTGAATAAACTCCCTTCCATAAACTCCTGTATGTTGCTCTTGTGGTCAGTTTCCCATTTATATTCTGCAGATGCAAAGATTATCAATGCAGGAGGCTAGAGGACTGTATTGATGAAGACCGAGATTAAAGTCTTTGCAGACCAGCTCTAGTTGTTGCTTTGCGCTCAGCCTTACGGCAGAAAGCGCTCTGTGCCGCTGGTTAGTTTCCTTGTTTTAGTTTGAGCAAGATTCTCTGGCATCCTTTTCAGTAGCAGTGTGATTAAATATTTCCTGGATTTGTTTTTTCATACTGAGCATCACTTAACAGCCTGAAGCTGAAATGTAACAGTAGGCCAATCGAATGCTTTGCCCATAAACAAAGTTAAAACAAATTAATTTTTAATTTTCTATTCAGTAAGTAATGTGGCTGAATGCCTTGCACAGTGCACGAGAGAACCCCAGGTGTGCCATGAAACTTTTCCAGCATGACCGTGAATAGCAGTTTGATGCTCCGGGTCTTTTGTTAAAAAAAAAAACGTGATTGCACAAGTCTTTAAGGATCTAGAAGCATTTTTTTTGTTGAGCAAGAAGGCCAGAGCAGGCATATCAGATAGAGTGAGAGCTCAGAAGTTCCTCAGAAGGACGTGACAAAAGTAACAGTGCACTGACTTTACTGAAATACACTGAATGGCTGAATTCCAATCCCCTTCCAATTCCACTTTAACCGGATTTACAGACTCACAGGTTACAGCAAATGTCTGAAGTGCTGTCCAGTTCTGTCCTTTATCTTGTATGTAAGGGTGCTTATGCTGACTTGAAGTTCCAGAGAGCCTGTTCAAATGAAGATGGATGAAAACTGAAGTTACAACACATACGAGTAAAGTTTAATAGAGGAATAAATACAAAGCTACAAAAAAGAAACAGAAAACAGAAAAATGACGCCTCCCAGTATAATAAGTACACAACATTTTCAATGATTGCATACTTATTTTTAGGCATTAACTGATTTAATTTTATTGCTTTTATATTTGTGATTTGGCTTAGAGACACTGAGGCATAGGCACCATGTCACTCTGGCACTCTAGTTTACATACAATGTGAAATGATCCCAGACTTTCCTGTCTCATCCATTTTCTTTCTCTATTTACTTTTTGTAATCACCTCCATCAAATCACATTATTCATATCACCTGCCCACAGCCTAAGTGGGATGTGTGATAGTAATAATTAACTATGAGAAATACAGCAAACTGTATACAGTCACATGGATTAAATAAATCTTGCATCGATTATTTTTAGTAACTGAGTTAAGTCAGGTTAATTTAGGAATCGTTTCAGCCCTACAATCAATGCACTGGGGAATTTGCAACAATGAGCGAGAGCCATGTGAGAGTGTGAACCGGACTGCTGGAAACAGTGGCAAAAAAATGGACAATATAAAGTAGATGTACAATCATTTGTCAAAATCAATTGTTTTAAATGCAATTTCAATGGCAGTCAAAAGTCGAAAGTGATTCAAAACGCTTCTTCCCTATCAGTGAAGAACTCTGAGTTTTAGCAGCATCAACAAAAACATTAAACAAGTTTTTATTATGTGCCATTCAAAACACAACCCTTTCAGTTTCCATTTTCAGCTTTAAACTTTTGGTTTCTGTTTCTGCCAAGAAATTTAATTTGGGCGCATCACTACTTCTTACACTTTACACGACAGATATGACCCCCTGTCCGTCTATTATCTTGTGTTAATTTCATCATGGGAGATGCTGTGCAATAGTTTTTTATTCAATGGTGTTGCATATGGCCTACCATATGTATATTTGAACAGTAGCCTATTGCCTAACTGTGTGCCACAAAAGCACAAACTGCCATTTTTAAACTTTTGACCCTTGATATTCACATTCACAATGTTCTCTGTAGATTCCTAACGCTGATCAGTACATCTGCCACTCTAAGGACTGATGTTTAGGATGACACAGGGGACAGACGAAAGCGTTTGGCTCAGCCTCCAAACACGCCATTACCACAGAGTATAAATATCCTGCTCGGCTTCGTGTTCTTTAAATAACTCTTCAAGTCAATGTGGAGCCAGAAAAAAATTGTGAGGCAAGGTGGTGCCAACACACACACACACACACACACTTCGAGGATGGGCGAGCACATTAGAGAATGGGGCACTGCTGTCATTCCTGGGTACAAAAACATCAGCTCAGAGCTGAAGGTTGCCAACAAGGACACTGCTTACTATGAAGCAGGAGATCCTTAGACTGTAAGCCAGTTAAAGTTAACCGGAACAGAACTGTCCAACCAGTCACCTACACCTCATTCACCAGTGAAAGGTGCCAAGCTCTGTTTGATGAGCGGAACATTGTGAACACTGCAGTACAAAAAAGGCCACAAGGACAGCTGGAGTGACAGTCTACTGTAAAGCAAACACTTTTATTTCCAGTGCCAAATATTTGATGAACATAGGGAGGCTGCTGAAGGTCGCAGGACGACATAAGAGGCTATTGTTCAAATGTCTTGGTTTACGTATTTTAATTCCTTCTTCCTGATGCTGAATTGCTTTGTTTACATGCACTGCCATCGCTTCAGTGTACTGGATTTATTTCCTTTTTCTGTCTGGTCGCCACAACACGTTGTGAGTTTAGATGTGTTCTAGATTAAATATTTAATTTGTTTCAGTATTTAGAATTGTTGGTTGGGACGTCCCCATAGAGTTCATGGCATCAGTTTATGGGCTGGATCCTATCTGATACACACAGTGTGTGTGATATTATAGCAACATGAGAATGCACGGTAGAAAGTTTTTGTTATTCTGCTCTACACTGACACCTGCTGGAATATACAAATTCAAACTTGGGCGGATGAAGTGCAATGGCGACTTGATACCCAACTGACTCCAGATTTGAGAATGGTATTAGGGGGATCTTCTAGCAGCAATGACCTGCCTGCTGACTCCTATCTCTATCATTTCTCATGCTCTTCACAAAAGGGACTTGGCTTACCATGATGTCTAGCCATGGAGTTTCCTGCCAGGATGAGCTTCATACTGCAGTGAAAGCAATATCAATTAGTGGTGTCGGCCCACTGTGCACCATGACTTAGATTTATGATTAGAGAGTGTTAGGGGAGGATGGAATAAATATGAGGCCTGGAGACTATCGCTTTTTGGGGGTGTGAGATGGGGTAAATCATTCAAGAGGGTTCAAGAGAGTTCTCATAAACCGCATATCTACGCTGGCACAGAGCATTATTGAAAACTCCAAAAACATCACGCCAAACAAACGCAGCTACATTACAGCATTCTGCACAGCTCTGCCTCTTCTTCACCCAGAGAGAGAAATGTGAGAGAGATGACCTCTTCCTTTAAAGGTCATCTGACACAATGGCTTCCCTTTCTCTTTTTTTACTGATTATATGTCTCCTCATTTGTCAGTCATGTTGAGAGCTGAACAAGCACCAATCCCCTGCAAGCATATGCCAATGGCTATTTGTAAGGAGTTATGTGGGAGGTGGCATTCACCCAGGCCAGGAATCCAGATAAATGAGGGAAAGGCATGATAAAACTCTCGTAACTCACCTAAAACTCTCTGCTAGTAAGATTCAAGTTGAAGGCAACAATCTCTCCGGGGGCCTCTTTTGCCATTAATGTGCTAGAGTTCTTGCTTTAGCCTTTAGCTGTGTAGGAGTCCTATATGGCTAATTGGGTTAGCGCTCTCCAATTACTGAGCTTTGGGAAATGAACAGGGGAAAGGAGGGTTATACAGAAAGGCATGGCAACACTGTTCTGTTTAATCTCAGGTTTGAACAGTCTAGAATGGTGGCTTAGTCCCAGCATCCAGGTTTTTCATGCGGGTCCATGTTCTGGCCATCTACAGAAAGAACAAATGAACCGAGCGAGCTGTGTCTTCAAACCAAAATGACATCAGCTCTTTTAAGGATAGTTACACCAAAAAGGAAAGTCTGATTTGCTCCTCAGACTGTCCTTTAATGAAAATAAAAAGAGTACTGCAGGCCAGGGTAGTAGTAAAGAGTGAGGAGATATATTAACGTAACGAGAGCACTAAGTGTGAGATGGGAAAGGGGCTGAATAAGCATTGAAGGAGAGGCATGAGGAATGCCTATTCAGCCTTGGTCACACTTTCTCACCCAGTATTCTTAAACCATCGCTTTATAGTGATTTCCGTTTGAGAAAAATAATGGAAAGCCAATTAGACTACCTTACACACTATTTATTTTCGATAAATAACTTCAGCAACGAGGTGACAACAGTTCCAGCAGTATTTTAGTTTATCATTGATTTAAGCTGGCCCTGCAATGGACGCACTTACACCTGCACCTTACGTTTTCTAAGAGTAGAGAACCGATAGCTGATAGTGTTTTTTTCTCAAAGCTCATTTAGATTCATTTTTAGTCTTAGCCTTTGATAAAAAACCCAATAGCTGTAGTCACATTTTATTTATTTGACTCGTTAGCCTTTGGTCAGTGAAAAACTAGAGCAGTTTTAGCCAGCTAGGCCAGTGTCTCAGGCTAGGCCAGTGAACAGACAACTTTGCAAGGAGTCATTGATCAGCAAGTTTTCCATTTTTGCTTTTTTTGCTCGCCATTAACAGTAAGTTAATGTAGTTCGTAGTAAGTATGCTGCCCTAAACTTAACAGATTTAAGTATTTCTGAAATACATTATGTAAAGCCAGTTGTATTTTGAAGAGGTTTTTGGGTTGAGACGAAGACGTGCAGCTCTGTGTGGGACTGGGTGACTCAGCCAACACAAAAGAGAGCCTCCGAGCGATTAGAGGAACAAAAGCAGACCCGATTGGGCACTCGTGGTGGGTGTTTGTCCTGAAAATTTATGTAACTCTGCTGTGTTGTTGTGAGAACTTTCTAAGTTTGTGGTTGCTTTTGAAAAAAACATTTCCAAGGTAACCTCACCTAGTCAGCAAGTTCCTTGAGAGATGGGTCATAGATTTTGTATGCTACGCAAGAACTTGTTCTACTCAGACATGATACACCAAAGTATAACAGAGCTGGAAACATAGTCATACTGTAGAGAAACCTGCTGTCGTTTGTTTAAGGATGTATTTGTTTAACTTTGCTTTTTTGTAAAGCTTGGTATCATTGGTCAAACATACAAGCAGACTTGTGCATGAAGCTTGGAATTTACAGCTACCCTAGCTAGGTTGTGGGCTTCTGATATGATTTTATATGACAATTCTGCTAAATTTGGGAAACAACAAAAAAGCAGCCAGTGAACTACGAAGTTTATTTTGAGCCGGGATTGGGAAGAGACATCAGGAAAGTGCGTTTTGGTAAACAGAGCACTGAAATGCAAAAGCCGCGAGATACCCGAAATTCATGACGCAGCACTGAAAGTGGATCATGAAAGGTGGTTGCTCTTATTTGCACTGGGTGTGTTGGAATAATAAAGAAAGCACGGGTGCATATTGTAGAGCCTGTGAAGAGTTTTGTATTTTCTCTCAGGAATTGCAGGGAAGTAGTTAAGGAGAGAGGCGGAGGACGAATACTACATTTGTTTTCCTTTACGGTGTACAGGGGACAGTGCAGGAAGTGAGGGAACGAGGACTGTGACACTTCACTGTTTTACTGCCGGGCTCCCAATTAAAGATTTGCTTAACACATTCTTAAATGAGTTGGAGTCCACTTATCCTCTTCTTTAAAATCCGTTTTCATCCCGACCAGTTATTTCTTCTAGAGCAGTCTCACTGTTGTGCTGAGGATTGTCTTCTCTTTTGCATGAATACTCTAATATTTTGATGGAAATACAAATGAAATGGAACAACGTGTGTCGCCCACCTTTCTTTGAAAAGGCTGCATCTTTGAATTAAGGATGACTGGGTATTTTCCACTTCGTTTTTTTAACAATTATCCCATGGTAATGAAGTGGTCTTCAAGCAAGCTTATTTACTAACTGACTGAAATTGGATTTTGTTGCACAAAAATACCTAATTAAGAGAAAACATCCACTGTGGGCTTCCAATCTGCTTTACAGACCCTCATCCACCCCCTCTGTCCCTCTTCCCTTAATTCCTTGACTTTGCCTCACCCTCCTTTTTTCTGTACTCTGCACATTCATTATG
The DNA here is from genome assembly GCA_034780255.1 of Parotocinclus maculicauda. Taxonomy (NCBI): domain Eukaryota; kingdom Metazoa; phylum Chordata; class Actinopteri; order Siluriformes; family Loricariidae; genus Parotocinclus; species Parotocinclus maculicauda. The sequence goes on along the minus strand of JAUZSU010031115.1, from coordinate 4,579 downwards.
TGTTAAAGTCCTGCTGTGCTTCTTGGGTCTTTTGCTTCTGCCACATGGGTGTTTTGCTGGGGTGTATCAGTTTGTTTCAGTCTATTGGCTTTATCCTTCCATCTTTCTCCTTTCTCTCCTACGCCCCTCCCTTTCCCTTTTCCCCACCCGTTTTCTTTTAACCTTGTGCGTGTTGGCCTGACCTTGACAGCTTCCTATACCATTTGTTCAGGGAGAAAAAGTGCAGGGTTAGTCAATGTTCTCTCCCTTCAGTGCACTCGCCCCCTGTCCATCTCTTCCTGTCCTTTTTGTGCCATATTAGTACTTACCTACGTACACACTAAGCATACAGGCAAGGTCATGGTCACACTTCTGTTTGGCCGGATTTCTGTTTTCATCTACTGTACGTGTCTTTTGTTCATGCTGCAGTGCTGAGCGGTAAATGTTCGCGGTAACACTGGCCAAATAATTATAAGCAACACTTTTAGTGTATGTAGAGCACCTAGATGATTTACCTGTTATAAGGTGAGGTTTGTGTTGGTAGTACAAAAAGTGGTTTTAAGATTCAATGCAGTGATTGTTTTTAATACGTTCGTTTCATGTACGGAATAATCAAATAAGAATGAAATCAGATTTTGCCATTAATCTGATACACTGTTTTACATGCACTTTAGTAATCTAATAATGGAAAACTCTAAGTCACTCAGTAATTCGATTTTTTAAATGGGAGGGAAGACTACCTGTAGTGCAGCAGTTTGTTTGTTGCTTAGCAGTGGGGTGGATGTGTCGCTATTTACAGTGCGTGCAAATCGCTGTATTACGCAGCCAACTTCTTATTGATATTCTTTCACATATTTGTGTGATTAAAACAGCCTGACCTGCCTAACAAACACACATCACTCAACCCCCGTTGCATACGGCTTGACCTGTGCTCTTTGATCCAGTGAATGAATTATTTAAAAAAGATTTACATTTCTTAATTCATTATAAGCCATAGACTAGGGGTGTGTCTTCAGGTTGACTTTAGTTAGATTACTATTAGAATTGTATTACTATTGTGTTTTAAGTATTACTGAGTATTACTATGTACTTTGAGTAGTGGAAGTAGGACTGCTGTAGGTGTCCAAATTACACTACAACAAGAACAGAGGCACAGATGAAGCCTGAGTACTTAAAATATCAGATTCATTGGATTTATTAATGGCTGTTCGGCAATGTAAGGCATTATCAGTATGTTATTAATTCCTTGAATAATCATATACTGCACAATTCGATAATGACTGGATTTTTATTGTGCATTGAACCTAACGTTACTGTCTGGTTCCTTAATATATATTATTAGGTAATAATATTAGTTTAGACCCAGAATTCGAGGTGCACATATTTTCAAATTATTGGTATAATCGTTATCAGATAATCACTATCCACATTTATTATAATTATAAATCCATCTTCAATTTCATTGAGATATTCTCTTCCAATATTCGCATTTTATATTGGATTTTTACAAGGTAAAAACAGCATGAAACACAATTCACTAGTTTGGGTTCGAGTCCCAAAGGAGCCTTCTGGGTAGGTCAAACATGTATGAGGGAGGGGGATGATTTCAATGTGATCCCTACCAGCCATGTGACAGACCGGAATGCTTATGCCTGCCTCCTGTGTTCTCCAAGAAACCCTCGCAATGCTGATAAGAGAAAGCGAGTTAAAATTAGTGTTTGGGTGGGGGGTCAGTAAGCCTCTATTGTCTGATTTCAACACAAAAACAATGGTTTAATAAAACAATTTGCACTGCAGGAAAATGCTGCATGTATTATTTACTGGTGTTCAGAAAAGGCAATTATGTATACAAATAATGGCACTATTAAATTATTTGCATATTTGTAAATATGCATAGTCTTGTTAATTAGTATACCGTTAAGCCATGCGCTCGTATTTGAACTTGACTGAGTCTCCTAATGGTATTGTTAATGATGTAGAGTGCAGGTCAAATTTACAGAACCTCACATTATTTCAATCAGTTAACAATGACGAGGGGAAAAATGTCTTAAAAGCAAGTACTGAGCCTGATATTATTGGAATGTATATCAAATTAGCTAAATAATGTACATCCTTTACCATATGAAAAATGACATTTAGGAGCTGTGCTTGACTTTGCAGTATAACAAAACTGGGCAGAATTGGCCATGGATTTATTGATTGAGCCATTTTGGAAATACATTAAAGTGTGATTTTTTCCTTCTACATGTTTACATAGGAATATCGGGTAAGGGAAGTGCATAGACTTACTGAAGTTTGTTACTGGACAACTGAGCAAGTATTAATCTGTTTAATTTGATGGGAAAAAGTACTAGCTGTCTCTTTTCATATCTCCTCCTACTCACTCTCATCTGCTGCATCATCCCCCATCCTGTGCTAGTCTTAATGAACTCAGTGTACATTGTTTCCCACAGGTCTGAAATATACCCGCGGTGGTAGTCGGCGGAAAGGGCTAGCATCACCTGCTGGCACAAAATTGGTCTGCTACGTGTGAAAAATAGCAAATATGTGCCAGCTTTAAGGAGGTGTATTGACTTACTGAGTATTTCTGTTAATTCCATATAATATATCATTATATATATCACAACTCTCCTAAGCCCTCCGTCCTTCTAACCACATAGGATGAGTAATCAAATAATAAAGGAGAAAACACTCTTTTAATGTGTACAAAGTGTGTAGATGAGACTTTGTCAGAGCGCTTAATCATTCTAGGGATTTCATAGAACAGCTCTAAAGCATGTGCATATTATATGGGATCGCCTCTGACCATATCTGCAGACGTGATCAGGTGCGCCTGTTTTCAGGTGTGTTTTTGCAGTGCATATGTGGCTGTCAGTACAGGAGAGGGAGAGCACAATCGATTCTCTATCCCTAGGACAGATTAAAAATCCTAAAACAGCAGCCGTTACTGTACCTGGGTGGACCAAAGTAAAGCCTGTATGTACGTGCGCGTGTGTGTGTGTGTTTGTGTGTGTGTGTGTGTGTGTATCATAAGAGGTAGGTGGGTAATACACCTGCAGGCATCAGCGTAGCTCCTGGCAAGGGTAAATGCATACCTCACCCTATGGAGAGCAATCATCACAGCGCATTACTGACAATGATTTGCTTTTATTTTCTGTTTGCTTTTCCTTAATAACCTTAGTAAATCGCACTTGGGTGGGGGGTCTGTATCTTTCAGGCTTCCTCCATCTCTTTCTGGAGGATAAGGGAGGAGAGAAGGGGAAATGAGTGAGGGAGCAAGGCGGAGGTTAAAAGAGAATAAGTCAGACAGATGTGAGAGTAACCCTTATTTTGATGTGCCCTGCAGTGCACAAGCACAGTTAAAGAGATTCATGTGCGCCATAGCACAATGAATATTACACGCTGCTTAATCAAAAATGCATATTGGTCTCACAACATGCAGTGAGCTGGGGCTGAAGCAGAAAGAATCTGTGAACAGCAAATATGGTCAAATTCATGCAGCCATCGCTCAGAGATTAAAATGACCTCATTAGACAAGCTGGACGTTGTGGAGGTTATTGTGTTCTCCACCACCTGGTACCTTATTTTAGCTCAAAGGACTGATTAACATGCTTGTGTAACCAGAGAAGTTACAGCAAACTGTAGGCCTGTTTAGTTTCTTCAGTTAACCATATAAATAATTATATTAAGCAACAGTATATAGGAACATGCAGCATTATTACTACTACTGAAATATTTCTTTGATTTGAAATCAATTTTGATTTGACATCCATTTTACTGCAAACCATTCTATTCCATAACTTTCACAGCCTCGTTGTCCTATGGCTGCGGATATATACTTCAGTTTTGTCTGTGGATGTGCAGTGTTTTTTTTTTATCCAAACACAGAATTGCACAGCTCCAGTAAACACGGTTTTCTCTAATCTGTTCAACAGAAGCGTGAAACATCGAGGTGGTCTTTAAATGTGAGAAGCATAGCAATGGGGTTTAAGAACCACGTTTTTTTGTTGTTGTTGTTGTCTTTTTTTTCTTGGATGGTGTCCTACCATGAACACAGTTTCTTACTCAGTGTTTGATCGTAAAAACAAGGACAGAAATTTTATTTCTTGCTGTGGGTTTTTTCAGGATGTTCACTGTTATTCAAAATAAGAATAGTACTTCTTTTTTCCATGGGTAGTAATTTGGGCGTACTGCTCATTAAAGAGCTCAGGTATTAATCAGTGCTCCTCCACATTTCTTTCATAGTTCTTAATCTAACATACTGTCTTTGAGTTTAACCTCCTGTGCCCCATGTACAGGCATCATATACAGTCGATTCCGGTTAATGGGACCACATCGGGACGCGATCGTTTTGGTCCTAAAAACCGGCTGGTCCGATTAAACGAACATGCCCTATGTTACAAGACAGGACGTGCTTTGTAACATATTAAATGATTATTAAACCTTTATTGTGTGATTTACACGTATAACGAACGTACAAACAAGAAGTACTGTTACTTACCAACTTTGTTCATTGAAAAATTAATTTGCAAACAAGTTTTTCGAAACAATCTACAACACAATGTATAGGTACTCAGCATGCGAAGCATAATACTGTAAA
>JAUZSU010031104.1:0-10414 GCA_034780255.1 Parotocinclus maculicauda | reverse complement strand
GATATGTTTACTTAATAAATAAACGACCAAGTACAGTCGATTACGGTTAATGGGACCACATCAGGACGCGATCTTTTTGGTCCTTGGTCCGATTAAACGAACATGCCCTATGTTACAAGATGGGACGTGCTATATAACATATTAAGTGTTTATTAAACCTTTATTGTGTGATTTACATGTATAGTGAACGTACAAACAAGAACTACTGTTACTTACGAACTTTGTTCATTGAAAAATACATTTACAAACAAGTTTTTCGAAATGATCTACAACACAATGTATAGGTACTCAGCATGCGAAGTTCTTACTAAATTCCAGTCAACGTTTGAAGAACTTAACCAGTGTAATTTCTCCTTTTCTCCTTTAGTGTTTGTGTGAAAATCTAATGATGTTTAAAGTCTTATTTATGCAAGGGTAGAGAAAATTCTAAAGGGTTCACAAACTTTTGAGCACCACTGTACATGTGTATTTGTATACTATGTCTGAATATAGTGGCATCAGTTATAAGTTCATTATTAGGCGAGTCATCGGAGAGGTAGAGACTCAGAAATCAGAAGCAGGTTAGAAAGAATGGAAATGGAGCAAAAGCAGAACGACTGGGAGAAATGGGGGGATTCAGCCTCTATCACAGCTTCATCCTCTGTAGATGGATGAGACGTTATCATCGCTGTGGTTCTCTCTGGGGTCCTGGGATGAGTAATGGTCAGTACTTTGCTTGGAGTGATTAAATAACTTCACTCTGCTTCGGCGTGAGAAAAGCCTCGCTAAGCTTCTTTTAATGCGGAGGCTCATTTGTGGTGCACCCCGAGTTCTGACGGTCAGGGTCAAGCCTCAATTGCCAAAAAAAAGTCCCTATTAGAGGAGCTGAGATAGCAGAACTCGGTCTCTGAAAAATAGGTTGCTGCACATCAGGGCAAGATGGCAAGCAGAGAGAGCGGCAGCCCGAGGAGCAGCACGTTATTAAGCGAAACAAAAAGCCAGCTGTAATTGCTGGTATTATAATGCCCATTATGCATGCTTAGAAAGTGAGGTGTGAGGAGAATGAGTGCTAATTTATCTTTGGGAAAACCTCTGGGAGTCCAAATCCTGCTTTGATGCACATACAGGCCGCACGCTGTTTAAAAAGAGTCTTTTTTTTTTTTTTTAAACTGGCAAGTTTGTAATTTGGTTTGTTATATTTAACGGTGCACGACCTTTATTCCCAAACCGCCGCGAAGGTCAGTCGGCTCCTGCTGTTCGCACTATTTGCGGCACTTTTGTTCTGGTGGACAGCTTTGATTTATCGAGGATTAAAGTTGCTTTCTTTGTTAATGTGTTTAAACGTTCTGTAGTCGGATCCTGAGCCGGGAAAATAGGGCGTGCTGATTTGAACATCTGAGATTACAATTTGCAGAGTCTATTTTGAGCGAGGCTTCACGTCGCGGGGGCAGAGAGAGAGGTGTCTTTTGAACGTACGTCCTCTTTGTAGTGGTTTACCTGCGTGAACAGGGCTCATCTGCATGACATTGATTCGCGCTCAGATCAAAGCCTTTCCTGTTTGGGTTTACATGCTGTCAGCAACGGCATCCCCTCGTGTGCTGGCTCAGTTTTCCCCTCACGCAACAGCCGTCTGTGGTTGCAGGCGTTCAGCTCTCAGACTGGCATTGATGTCACAGGTTGCAGGTGTCCCCAATGGTGTCGTTCTTCTGGGGTTTCTCCATCTGCTTCTACTCTTGCACTACTTTTAGCCGTTCTTTTGCTCTCTTTGTCTTTCTCGCGTCTCTCTGATAGGTTCATGAATCACATGAAGCATCATTTGGAGCTGGAGAAACAAAACAGCGAGAGCTGGGAGAGCCACACGACGTGTCAGCATTGTTACCGGCAGTACTCCACTCCATTCCAGCTGCAGTGTCACATAGAGAGCGCCCACAGCCCCTACGAGTCGACCAGTATGCCTGCACACACCGTGATGAGTCCACATGTCTGTAAAAAGCGTCCCTTAAGGATTCGTTCTGTCTGTTCACACTAATAATTTAACACGCCCTGCATGTTCCCGGAATGTGATACGATAGGCCTTTGATACCCGTGCCTCCTGTTTGCAGCGAACTGTAAGATTTGCGAATTGGCCTTTGAGACGGAGCAAGTGCTGCTAGAGCACATGAAGGACAATCACAAACCGGGAGAGATGCCGTACGGTTGCCAGGTAACTGCCCCGGTCGCACCGCGCTCCACTCCTAACGTTTCCCCTTACGTCTGCTTTAACGTGCTCCTTTTTCCTCGCAGGTCTGCAACTACAGATCGTCCTTCTTCTCGGATGTCGAGAACCATTTCCGCACGGTCCATGAAAACACTAAAGACCTCCTCTGTCCGTTCTGCCTTAAAGTTCTGCGCAGTGCCCACATGTACATGCAGCATTACATGAAGCACCAGGTCTCTGCGTTATTTCTTGTCTCATTCAGTAAAGAAGTCGTTTGTCCCTTACCGCCGTACAAAGAATGCATCTATTACTGTGTAATAAACGAGTAAAACTATTTTGCCGAAATGGCACATTTATAACACAAAACGATCTCCGGAACTGTACCGTAGTAACGCAAAATACCTTTTATTGTTAAATTACTTGTTCTTTCCAGTCATAAGATCCAGTAAGCTGCAGTTCTCTGGCCGAAAATGGCTAGAGTGGTTAGAGTTAACAGAAAAGCTAGAGTATTTCAAACAACCACTCGTTACAACCAAGGTATTGCGCAACTTGGTAGACCTTGAAGCAGCTGGGCTACAGGAGCAGAAGACCACACTGGCTGTCATTCTTGTAAGCCAAGGACAGATAGCTGAGGCTACAATCACACAGACTGGAACCAGACTGGAAACAAAAGAATTTGGAGTAAACAGCATGAAAGCATGGTTCCACCATGTCTTCTTTCACCAGTTCTGGCACACTGTGGGACCCTTATTACCAGCTAGGCATTGTTTGGTCATCACAGCCCACCTGAGTATTGTTGCTGACCACAGAGTGACCGCTCAATCCATCTCAAACTGGTTTCTTGAACATGACAATGAGTTCACTGTACTCAAATGACCTTTGGAATGTGGTGAAACAGGGGAGTCGTTTCATCATGGAGGTGCAGCCGACAAGGTTGTGATACTATCGTGTCAATATGGAGCAAAATCTCTGGAATTAAATTTATCCCTTGAGGAATTGAGGGCAAAATAAATCCAATACTTACGAGATGTACCTAATAAAGCGGCACTAGTTCAAATATGTTGTTTTTTGAGAAGCACCAAAGGCTCTAGTTAGTTGTAACCCTTTTGTCCTGGATGTAGTTCTTTCTAGGTCTGTTTTTGACCAGCTCTTGTCTTTTGAAGACTGCATTTATGTTTGATATACTGCATTATTAGACTTCATCTGAAATCTACCTGAAGACAGGGAATTGCTGTCTTAATAAAGGTGTTTTTAGTTTCTAAACATAAATTAGACTTAATTTAATTTAGACTTGGTCCTAATTGTTCTGAACATGTGCTGCTAACTGGTCTCATGCTTGTTTTTGAGGAGTCTCTGGGAACTTGTAATAATACAGTACATGCTACCGAGCAGTACTCTTCACAAACATTTGAGAGTGTAGAGGTGTTGAATTTGGCCCTCGTTCCTCGCTCTCTCCACGTCTTGTGGTTTTGGGGACTCGCTCTATTACATAGATGTGAAGTCAGCAAAATGTGGGGCTCGCTTGTGAGTTGCACTGTTGGCGCTCTCTCTGAGCTTGGATTGATTTGGCTGTCTGTCGAACACCTTGGTGCAATACATAACGGCCTGACAGTGAGACTTGCCACATGTACCATCCTTAAGAGGCTCTCCATGGCAAAGGTATCCAGACCTAGCAGGAATGCTTTCGGCACGAAGAACGGCAACACTTAAATGTGGATGAAAACAAACAATCGTAATGAGGTAACATGGTTTGGACGCCCAGTCACCAGATTAAACGAATAAAAATCTGCACCAAGAACAGTGACAGTAACTGAATAAGTGATACTCAGTACTTGTAGGCATAACTCAATAAGCGGCAATTTCTTTGTTTTTCTTCGGCAGAAAAAAGGAATTCAGCGCTGTGGAAAGTGCCGATTGAATTTTCTTACATACAAGGAGAAAGTGGAACACAAGACACTCCATCATCGAACTTACAAGAAACCAAGAAGCCTTGAAGGACTGCCTCCAGGAACTAAGGTTAGTGACGTACAGTTTTGAACCTTAACTGCATTGTTGTGCTGTCTGAACGGCAAATTTTGTTACGTTTTCTTCGATGCGTTTAAAAAATTGAAACAGTTAAAATTTGGAGAAATGTTACATTCACAGTCCCCTACAAGTATTGATGTCCTGAAAAATACGAGTTAAAAGGATCAGAAGAAATTTACCCTTTGGTGAATTAATCTCACTGGGAAAATAATCTACCTTAAATCTTAGTACATTTAGTCTGGAGGACATTTTTTTGAAATACTTGTTAGAGTTATTTAATCCAATTATTAAACCAGTAATCCATGACTTCCTATTCCAATTTGGAATACCTATGAGACCGAGGTTAAACAGAGGTGTAATAGTCATTTTTCCCCATGGGAAAGACAAGAGCAAACAATACAAGTAAGAGAAGTGTTTTGACCTTTATAAATCAGGAAATGCCTGTATAAAAGCTACTCACCTGCCCATAGCCAACTAACAGATACAGTCGATTCCGGTTAATTGGACCATTGGTTGATGGGACCAGCCGTTTATTCAGACCAAATCCTAAAGTACAGAAACAAATCTTATTATATACGTGTAATGTTGTTCGCTTAATTGGACCAAAATTCTGCCTAATCGGACCTAAGAACGTGATAGCGAATAAGAAATATGTAATATGTGTGGTTACGAAATAAACTCTTTGTCTCTGGCATCACTACAACGCTCCTGAGTTTCTCCCCAGCCCTCTACTCAGATCACACTGGATAAATTCTTCAAACGTTGACTGGAATTTAGTAAAATCTTGTTTTTTACAGTATTATGCTTCACATGCTGAGTACCTATACATTGTGTTGTAGATCGTTTCGAAAAACTTGCTTACAAATTTATTTTTTAATAATTAAAGTTCGTTAATAACAGTAGTTCTTGTTTGTACGTTCGCTATACGTGTAAATAACACAATAAAAGTTTAATAAACATTTAATATGTTACATAACACGTCCCGCCTTGTAACATGTTCATTTAATCGGACCAGCCGGTTATTAGGACCAAAACCATCGCGTCCCGATGTGGTCCCATTACCTGGAATCGACTGTACTTACCCTTTGGATCATAGGTTTGTCATTTCGGTAGTAGAGAGTACTAGTGACCAGTAGTCATTGATGTTTGTAGCTCATTGTACTTTTACAGTGGTACCTTGGTTCTCGACCACCTCGGAACTTGTTGAATTCGGTTCTCAATGCATTTCGACTGCAAAAACTATTTGTACATATACAGGACTGTATTATAATATAAACAAGTCCCTATGTGTTCTAAAAAGGTTACTTTTTATGACAAATAGGCATCCTCTGTGAAACAGCTTTAGTCCTCATGCTTCAAGAGTTATATTTACATATGCAGCACTTATCCAGGGCTACTTAGAACAGATAAGATTTACAAGGTTCAGTACACGCAACTGAGGGTTAAAGGCCTTGTTCAATGATCCTGATTGGTATTGCAGGGACTTGAAGCCAATAAAAATGTCTGTGTGTGGTGTGGGGGCTTTTTGACATGCTCGTCTCATCTCTCTTATCCCTCCATTATAACATAGCAGTTGATACATTAGTGGTAATGACTACGTGATGCACTGTTGACTTAGTACTTGGCCCTGGGCTATTAACCCAAAGGATGTAAGTCCAAATCCTGTTGCTGCCACAGTTTTACTCATGAGCAACACCCAGTCAGATGTGGGTCTCTCTGAAGAGGAATGTCAGCAAAACAAACTTAAAATGAATGATGATCTATAGCCACATCATCCGGCAGCCTGCAGTTATTTCTTCTTCAAAAGCTGCTTCATCCTCATCAAGGGCTACATGAATTCTGGGTGTGTTTTATACAAGGTGGGTATAAGTGGTGAATAGGATGTCAGTCAGTCCAAACAGACTAAGAAAAAAAGGGTTTGTATGAAAGTTACACTCGCTGCACCAACGCAGGCAAGCACAGTAGAAAATCTACACTGTCTAATCTTATTACAGCAGGCTGAAGCTGGACCGCACTTCGTAGCCATGCTGACAAAGCTGATTTTTTTCAAGCTTACGAATGGAAACCAATGCAGTACGGATTGTACGGAAGGTCCCTTGCACCACACGCACCTGTCACCTTCGCCTGGTGTGAATTCTAAGTAACCGAAAGGAAACAGACGTATATTTTTGTAACTGTCACTGTAGACTTGATGACAGTGTGGGTTGCTCCTGCGGCAGTCTTGCAGTTCAGACGGTTACAAAGAGACGGACAGTCAGCAATGTCCCAGAGTACATACAACAACACACGTGGACTGCAGGCCACAGGACCCCAGGCTATAAACAGACTAGGTTTTTATCCATCCCTTACTCCCCTCTCTCTGTAACTCCCGCTGTCTGTCTATTCCTTATTTATTTACATCGCTGCCTCTTCGGAACAGGAAGTGGTGAGATCAAAAATGCTTATCAACGTGGCTTGTGCGAGGCGATAAGAAACACGCACCACCTGTGAATGCAAGTGATTTTAGTTTCAAATACAGAAAGAGAATAAAATTAAATAAAGTACGCACAGACAAGTTCCTAATTGTCATGTGGTTCGTCTTAGAGTTTTTTCTATACCGCTCACAAAAATTAGGGGATATTTTAAAATGAGTAATGAAATTCTAAATATAGTGAAACATCCCATCATGTGTAAACCTTATTACATTTGATAATGTCTATTAAAAGTATACTATTTATTAGGAGAACCTCCTTGTTTCGACACCCATTGGCCTTTTACCAGAACCACATAGCACATAGTGTATAAGAACTTTGTAGACTATAGTCCCACATATTTTGTTCACCCCCTTTAATCTGTTCTCTAATGGGCAGGACCCCCACAGGAGGTACTAGATACTATTTGGTTGGTGGATCATTCTCAGGACTGCACTGACAATGATGTGGTGGTGCAGTAAGTTCAGGATGGATGTTGTCAGTTAAGAGAGCAGTAAACCTGTGTGACTGCAATTTCATGAACTTCAGATTCAGCAACCAAAGTCTCGTAACGTGAGCTTTCACTCGCCGAGAAGCAACGCGTGTGAGCCAATGCACAAGCATGCTCAGGAAGTGCTCAGTCTTCCTCACTCCAACTCACTCTATTTATGTCTTCACTGGTCAGAGGCAACTCCCTGAGACGTCTTATCAAAATTAAAACATCGCTGTTCAAGCACTGAACAATTTAAAGGCTGAGTTCCCATCGCTGAGATGAACTAATAAGAAGCGGATGCTCTCAAAGAATATGATTTAAGGTTACAGAGGAATGTGACCCCTCCTTTATAAAGATAAATCCCCCTAAGGAGCCCCACTTACCCAACAGCCCCTTTAGGAGCCAAGCCTCGAACTGAACCATACTTGATGCTTGAGTCTTCGGAGTCAAATCTGGATAAGTATCTGTGGTAAGAATGAGTTGGTCACCTGTAGAACACAAGGCTGCATTAATCAACCACACGACCACAGAGCTTAATACACTGATAAATCTGGTGTACTTGTAATATCCCACAATGTGTGGGTGCTGATTAAAGCAGCAACCAGTAAAAATGGTCTTTATTTACATTTACAGCATTTAGCAGATGTCCTTACACAAAGTAACGTACAACAACGTCCTATCCAAGAAATTGGCTGAGGGACTTTCTTAAGGGCCCAAGCATGGCAGCTTAGTATTACTAGGATATAAGACCTCAAATTTATATACTTGGAATTATATTTGGAATTTATAATATTTAGAACGATTTAGTAAAAGTACCTTTAAAATTGTACCACTACAGTCACTGTACACAGACACAGAACCCACACAATAGTAATTATGTACATTAATTACATTAATAGCTGACCTTTGACTGTCACACAAAGGACAAAAGATGATTTTGATGAACTAATAAATGACATGTTTCTGATTTTCTTAATTAAAAAATGACCTTAAGACAACCTCTGAAAGAAATCTTATGGGATCTTAAATATAGTGTATTTTTTAAATAAAATGTCATTAATTAAGTCAATTAAGAAACGGATTGTCTAGAAAGGCACCCAAACTTTTGCCCCAGGTTATCACAGGACTGCATATAAAGCAGAATAAATTACATTGCTGCCTGAATACAGAACACAAAAAACTGTTAAAAAAAAAAAACAGTTCAAAACAGCAAAAATGAAAATAACTGGCAAAACCAAAGTTTACTGCATGTCATACAAAACAAATTGAAACAATAGCTGCTTAGTGATCAAATGCTTTTGTTATGCACACAGAGAAAAAAAACTTTCTTACAAACAAAATCCTAATCACGCACAATATTTAATGGCATAGTTATTTGATTATATAATTCATAATCAATATTTATTCAGAATAACCAATATATACTTGAGAAAAGGCAGAACAGAGATTAGTTTAAATGTTGTGCCCAAGTGATTATGTAACACTGTAATAAGTGTGGATTTTAAAAACTTCTACCTATACAACATTACCGTTATTTTTGCTTTCCACATTTATAGGCAATGCCCTGATTTTGGAACCCAGTGCCTCCCAAACTAAACAATATGTATCTTAACATTAAGTTAAAAAAAACAGCCATGTGATTTTTTTTCATTAAGTGCCAATAGACAAAGTGTTAACAGACATCCAAGGACAGCTTTCTAGATGAAATCCAGATGTCTTCCTCAAGCACTTCCACTATTTAAAATAACTCATTTAAATGTATTTTAAAAGCAAGTCCTGGCATAGATTAAAAGACATTTTAACACAGCAATAAAGATCATACAAATTTGAAAAGAACTATTTTCCATTTTGCACACAAACGTTTTATTGAGAAAACAGTTTATATTGCTGAGGTTTTTGACAGCACCTGAAGCACCTGTTTTTTTATGATAATTTTCTTACAACTGAGAAAGCTGAAATGACTGGACGGGGCAAACACTCGTGCCACATTTGGTCAATTGGAGATTAGGTTTAAATTGTGCTGCAAATCGTTCAAAACTGTTAACACTTACCAGACACAGACGTCGTGCAGTCTTTCCTCAGAGCTTGAGCAGCGTGCTTTAGACCTCAGGTGATGTCCAGGTAGGTTCTGATTTAAAAAAATAAATAATAACGCTTACAAACCCTAAAACTACTGCAAGAACTGCAAAATCCCGCGCACAATTCAAAGCTTCAAACTGAACTCAAATCTAAGTATGAGTACTGCTTCAGATAACTTCAGATTTTCCCTACAACGATTTCCTTTTGTCAATAAGATCAACTAAAGACAAAAGCCTAAAAGCACGGCCCCTCGAGTACAACATGTATGTTGGAACGCAGAAGAATTGCGCAACGCTGCCGACATGTGCGTAAACATGCGAACCAAATCGCTTTACACCGGCTAAACGCACCGAACGATAAGGAGACCCCCGTGCGCACTGCGCTTCACTTCCAGGAAAGGTGCTACAATGCCGCCAAAATACGAAAGGTGTGTCCGATCTGCACCTGCGCAAAATCCAGGCCTGGGGAAAAAAAAGCAACAGATGGAAGTCAACGAACCTTTTCTGCGACGCTCCACTTCGATGAGAAATTGCGTGTGCGTCAAATCGCGCTCCGGTTCACTGAGCTACGGACGTGGACATGGCTGTCTGGAGGGAGGGTTTTAACTGAGGTTTATATAGTCGTCCTCCGTCCCAGTGCCTTGCAAATCTCCAGCATCTGGCACAAAACTGATCTGGAAACCCCTAAGCGGCCCTTTTTCAACACTGTCCCCTCTGTGTGCGGTGACGGTGGGCTGCTCTGGAATCTTTCTACCTCCAGCCAGTAGGGCCATTTCAAAAATCATACTTTCAGTTTCGAGTAGGAGTTTTTTAACCCCTCGTAGACCCACTTTGTTCATATTGCTGGAGTTCAAATACCCCCGTGTATCTTGCACTAAGCATTGTGTAGTAAACTGATTTAGGGTCTGGTAAAACAGACTCTCACCAGCCATTTTATTAGGTACACCTGTTTAACTCGACATGAACGCAAAAAAACGAATCACTCAGTCACATGGCAGCAACTTAATACATTTAGCTATGTAGACATGGTCAAAACGCGTTGCTAAAGTACAAACCGAGCACCAGAACATGCCTTGTTGATGCAAAAGCTATAAGTACTGGAACCAGGTTCCACCCAGATACAGTGCATCCGGAAAGTATTCACAGCGCTTCACTTTTTCCACATTTTGTTACGTTACAGCCTTATTCCAAA
>JAUZSU010031093.1:0-10414 GCA_034780255.1 Parotocinclus maculicauda | reverse complement strand
ACATGTAGGCAACGCGTCCGCGGAGTGATACAGCTTTAGTGTGAGACAACCGTGCTGTTATCACGTATATCAGCACGACTAGAACACTTCTCAACCAATCAGATTGTGAGGTCGGAACTAACTGTTGTATAAATTGCAAATAAGTCCCAATGGGTCCTATAATGGTTAGTTAAAGGCCAATCACAAGGAACTGAATCCTAAAGAGCACAGGCTACTGTTAACTTGGCAGCTATGCCTAGTGTCTAGAGTTCACAAATAGAGCAAGTGTTTTGCTTGGCACTTTCAATTCGTTATTCTGAAATTCTTAAACAAACATTTTGAAATACAAACTATAAACACTCTAGCAAGTAAATAGTCCAAGTATCTGAACTGGCTGTAAAATTGAATTTCAAATGTAAGTAATAATCCAAGTTCTTCCATCTATTAGTGTAATAGCATAATCAGGATGGAGTTTATATCAACTGGAGTAAATATTAACAGCCAACTGTTAAGCAGACAAGTTTGTTGAACAGTTGTCTGTCTTCGCAGGCCTCCACGTTTCAGATGGCCATCCTGCTCCAGTATAACACGGAGGATGTTTACACAGTCCAGCAGCTCACTGACAGCACCCAGATCAAAATAGTGAGGAGCTGCTGTTCACATTCACTTCACAAAGCAGCACATTCTAGTGCATATTCGCTCTTTTAACTTTTGATATTTTTTGTATTGTAATGTATTGCAGGACATTTTGGTCCAAGTGCTGCAAATATTATTGAAGTCCAAACTGCTGGTAAGTAATATGTTGACGAATAAGTTTATTAAATGCTATTAAAATAATATTATCATATAAGTGTGGAGCAATCGCTTATCTTAACCGCTTCAGAGATCCCTGGTTCGTTCCTGTAAATTTTCTTAGAGATGGCCTGTCCTCCTTGTTTCTGTTTGGGTTTATTCTGGTTGCTCCAGTTTCCTCCCAAAACATGTATTAGGTTAATTGGTCATACTAAATTGGCTCTTTATGAATGAGTCTGACTTGTATTGCTATAACCTTACTCCTGTCATGAATAACCGTTAATGCTGATGCAATGTTCAATAAAACAAATAAACCAACAAACAAACCAGTGAACTCATAGGAACTTTAGAGACATGAGATCCAGCTTATATCACTGGTCTGTTTTTTGACTCTTGTTTTCTGTGATGCAGGTCTTGGAGGATGAGAACGCTAACGTGGATGAGGTGGAGTTTAAACCAGACACGCTCATAAAGCTCTACCTGGGTTACAAGAAGTAAGTCCCTGGATAGACTTTGTACAGACTAGTCATACACAGGGGTAATAGTGTATTGTCATCAATTTGGGTAATAGTAAACCTTTCTAAGGCCTATTAAATAAATGTAGTTTTTTTATTTTGCTATTTTCTATCATTATAGAAATGAATAATAGCTTCCATGCATCCATATGTTCTGTGTATGTGACTGCTTCCATTTTCATGAGTATTGATTCATCTGTGCTGCATGTTCTTAATCACATCCTCTCCCATTTTAAACCACTTGTTTTAAGCAGTCAGGGTGAAGCTATGCATTGTACCATGTTTAAATGGTATTTTTAAAGGAGCTCACCACTAAAAGCACCCCTAGAAACGTGAGCACAGAGGCATTAGAAAATAATCTGTACATGCTCACGTCACTGTTCTGCACGCACAAATGTTTTTTTTACGCTCTCAGTGGACTAACTAATGATACTATGTAAATGCCATACTCTTAAGTACAAGGCTTTCTTCGGTAAGCTACATTTGTTTAGTGTATTAGCTTACGACTGGACTTTGCCTTTATTCAGGCAAAGGGATAAGATTTATTGACCTCTTTCAACCTACAACTGAAATTTCTAAAACTTAAAAATAGTTTTGAACTATTTAGTATGTTCCCAGGGAACTATTTGTTTAACAAATTGCAATTTGATAAAAACAAAGTTTCTCTGTTTGAACATTAGATAACTTGTCTTTGTAGTGTATTCAATTGTATATAGGTTGAAAAGGATTTGCAAATCATTGAATTAAATATTATCTAATTTAAGCGAGGTCCCAACTTCATTGGAATTGGGATTGTATAACACAAAAATGTCTGTAACTAACACACTACTGATGATTCATTAACTAAAATGCCTTTAATTCATTCTGGCCATGAAAGGTGAAGGAAAATGTCAGTATATGGTTTTCTCTTTTGTAATCCTGAAATGCTTTATGACCAGGGATTAGTAGCTGTTTCTGTCACAATTCTCCTGTCTGAACAGTAAAAAGCTGCGCGTGAACATTAACGTGCCGATGAAGACCGAACAGAAACAAGAGCAGGAAACCACCCACAAAAACATTGAGGAAGACCGGAAACTCTTAATACAGGTAAATACTCACTCGAAGACCTTCTCATTGGTTTAATATCTCCTTTAAAAAAGCCAAGTTATGTTATATTACCTAACTCTCCCCTGCAGGCGGCCATAGTGCGCATCATGAAGATGAGGAAGATGCTAAAGCACCAGCAGCTCCTGGCTGAAGTCCTTAATCAGCTGTCCTCCAGATTTAAGCCCAGAGTCCCTGTCATTAAGGTAAAAGAAGGTGCCTGTTGTTTCTCAGAGACGCTTTTCTCCAAATGAACGGAATATTTTACTTCATATAATGTTAGGCATGTGCCAGCAGTACAATAATTTAGACAATAGGATTATTAAAAGTGTCTTTTCCACAGTTCAATACTTTAGTCACTGTTGGTCCTGTTGGTTTATCCATTTATCAATTTTAGCTTCACTGTCACATCACAAATGAAAATAAAAACAAGTTACATGGAATTTAACACTAGTTTCAGTTAACAAGAGAAGAGACCAGGGGGTTAGCTTTATGTCCTGACACTGTTGAACATTCTTATTATATAGATATTTAAACTTTATTTGTCTTGCAGGTGTGCATTAATACAGTCATAAGGTAGATGCAGTCAGACATACAGTATACAGTCCTAAATCAAAGCCTGTTAACCTGAAAATAATCAACGGTTTTATTTCTGCATGTTAAGATTGGAAAGATCACACTAAAGTTACCTGACAAAAACTAAACAGTCATTACTATAACCTACAAGTAGGGGGCACAGTCAGTGCAAGCTGTTAGCATTGTTGGTACATTTACTGAGTACAGTGTTCCCTCGCCACTTCGCGATTCACCTTTCGCGGACTCAGTGAATCGTGGATTTTCCAAACATATTGATGGAAAAAATATATTGCGGGGTTTTGCAGAACTTTTACATTAAAAAATCACACAATTTATTTTAAAAAATATTTAAAATATTATTCCCAACAATAAAGGAATGTTATAAATGATCAAATATGATGATTTACAGTAAATACCTGTTGTATCTACTCAATGTGTAGGATATGACGTGCTATAAGCTCAGTACGGACGGAGCATGTGTGATATGAGAGTGATGTATGGTGTGTTAAGTAAAGAGAACGTTCCATTAGTTTAACAGTTAAAAACACTACAAAAGCATATTTACTCAGCGGATGAATACTCACCAAAAACGAGAAGTTTGACTAGAGCATCGGCCGCCTGAGTCACTACTTGCCGACGTGGCAAGTTTTTATCTGCGGTGTTTTGTTCTCTGTTTGTAAAAGTTTTATTATAGACTGATTTCATTTAAGCCCTACGATGTTACCCAAACGTTCTGCAAGTTCTACGGCTAAAATAGTGTATAAATACTTTAATAAATATAGCCTCCATACTTCGCAGATTTTCGTTTATCACGGGTGGCCCTGGAATGTAACCCCCGCCATAAACGAGGGACCACTGTACTCTGATTTCTTCTCTCATACAAAAGACATGCATTTGGTTTATTGGTCGCTCTAATTTGGCCCAGAGTGAATGTTTCTGACTAGTATCGATGTAACCTTGTTCCTGCTGTGAACGGCCATCGACGGTAATGTCATTAAATAAAACAAACCTGCAAAAGTGGAAGCTGTACTCCCACTAAAATGGGACGATAGAACTGAGCGCAAAGTTATATATGTAAGTGAAACTAAAAGAGAAATAGACTTTGATTTTTACTATCTTTTTTGTCAAGCATAACAAATTATTCAGAAGCCACTTCTTTTTTTCACAATTCTCTTTACACCGATACACACGCGTTGACATTTGTGTTAAAAATGAGTGTTTAGCAGGTGATTTTAGCTCTAATCTAAACTGTTTTCTTTTTAGAAATGCATCGACATACTCATAGAGAAAGAGTACCTGGAGAGAGTGGATGGCGAGAAGGACACATACAGCTACCTAGCTTAAAGATTTTTCATTCTCCCTCATCTTTCCCCTCTCTCTCTCCCCACTCTCTTTTAAGTTGCCCCTTATGTAATAAACATCGTTCCTTTTGACGTTTGCCGTATGTCATTGGGAATGTATGAACGCAGAATATTTTTTAAACATGCAAAGCAGCAAGACAAATGGGAGAGATGCGTGTGTTTATGTGTGTGTCGTCGTAACAGGAGTCTGCTGAGCTGGACTTCCCTTTAAACCACCCCAAACGTGTTGGAGAGTCTCGCTTCATGTGAACTGGCTCAGGACGGACATGCCTCTTTGTAAATAACTCTGGACGTTACTCTGATAAAAAAGCAGCCTATTGTCGAAGGAGCCGACGAGAAACCCACACTATGGTTTGCATGCAAACTGCCTATCTGCATTTAAACTAAAGAGAAAGAATACCTAAACTGTAAGGAATTATTAGATGATTTAAGAAACTCGCCGCCTAGTAGAGCGGAGTTATCGCCAGAACGTTATGTTTTAACCGAGGAAAAAAAAATGTTAGCTGCACATCCAGAGGAAAGCAGTGCGTGTTTGACCAGTGTCCTCAGCATTGTTTCCTGCTATCAGAAATACCATTTGTATAGTGTGGTTCACTTTTTTAAATGTGTGGTAAATAAAAATTAAAGGTTTCTTTATGCGTTCTGATGCAGTGGAGTTATTAAGGCCGTCGGAATTACTGTAAGGGCAGCAAATGCCATGTTCACATCTCGCTACTGAACCTGCTTCCAGTGCCAGCTCCCAAAACATTGGTGCTTTTTTTTTTTTCCCCCTAATCGCATTGTTCGTACAGATGTGGCTACATGTTATGTCCAATTTTTATTTATATTAAACTACTTCATTTAACTTTATAAATTAATAAATGGTATTATTAACAAATGATGCTAATACCGCTTTTATGTGAACACAGTCTCTATCCCTGTCAGAGTCCGGTAGCTGTCCCAGCTGTCCAAGCACACACCTGGGTGCAGACATTTACAAACGCTTAAACTAAAAGGCTGCTGAGTTTCAGTGGTACCTGCAGGCCAGGTCAGGTGTCACACAGAGAGGTTAGGTGGGCAGGTAACTTACCTTCGGTAACCTCTATCAGTCAGTGTGACACCTGACCTGGCCTGCAGGCACCACTGGAACTCTGCAACCTTTTAGAATAAGTCACAAATTAATTATGTATTAAAAGTGTAAATGTTTTAAGTATTCTAGATTTTTCAGTTTATGTTCTGCTTATTCTATATTTTTAGTTTTACTGGTCACTGCATTTTGTAGTTCTACAATTACAGACTGTTGACCATCTGTTTCTCAATTTGCACTGCTAACAAACATTGGGGAATATTTTAAAATGAATATGAAGAGGATCCCACACAAACTGCTAGACAATCTGATCCTGTCCAAGTCCCATCACTGTCAGTGTGTTTTGGTACTCTTGGGTGATCATACACCCTACTAAACAGTCAATGTGGGGCGTCCAGTTTAACATGCTTCTGTTCACCCCCATAAATATCACTTAGTACTCAATTACCATAACTGAGTTTAAATCTCATTTGCATAATCAAACAACTTTCTTTGACTTTTCATTTGCTTTTCTGACAATCTTAAAAAAAATTATAATAAAATAAATTAAAAAAAATATATATAGTCAAATCCTTCTTTGTTTAATTGCTTCATATTCATTTTGAAATATCCCCTAATGTTTGTGAGCAATATACTCTTTGTCCAATTTACTCTGTTCTCTAATGATCAGAACCAGCACAGATCAGGTAGTCGAAGTCAAATGTCTATAGTGCTTTGTACAATGGTTTATTGTATTCCATTTTTGATTAAGAGCACAGTAGCTATAGCAGCATAGCTAAAAAGAGGAGAACCAGAAGGCAACACAGCCAAAAGGGATCACGTGAGAAAACAGCAACACCCCCCCCCCCCCTCCTCCCCCAGGTCCCCAGTAATCAATAAACCCGAGTGATTGCACTAAGGAGACAAGACGACATCCCATCCCAGATCACCATAAATCTATTCGACTGAGAACCATCAGCTCTGGCCTTGGTCTAAGGCAAATATGGACCAATAAGGGGGCCTAATTTACAAAGGGAGACAAATATACTGCTCACAAAAATGTGCAGTCATTAGTCATAATTAAATATTCCCTAAATTTTGAGAGCAGTATATTTGGAACCCTTTGTAAAGAAGGTCCCCCTTATGTGCCCCCTTTGTACTGCTTTATGAGGGTTGTATTTTTGTCTTGGACCACTAGAGGACGCCAAACATCAGCTAAAGTCTGTTCTGAACGCTTCAGTTCAACTACAATGACCTTTTCATTCATAAGGGGCGGCGAAACACAATCTACCAAGTTTTGTTTTTTAATAAGTAGTAAACCAAAAATAATCTTTGTCATGCTGGGCAGGTCTGGACAGCAGGTGCCTCAGGAATAACCCAAGTACAAGATGTTTATGGCTATCTCACCCTCAGGATGTGCTCTTTTAGAAGCTAAGCAGGGTTGCTCTTGGTCAATACGTGGATGAGAGACTGCCTAAGAAAACCAGGTAAACTCCAGAGGGTATACAGATCCCGTCTTCTGTAATGTTTATTAATTGTATATTCTATAGTCTTATATAGTTCCATTTTTTATTATGCTCTTTATAACATTTGTGTGTTTTTATAATAAAATGTTTTATCTTTATTTAATTATAGGTTAGGCCAGACGTTCTATTGCTTGTTCTTCGGATGTCCCTACTTAAGAATCTACTGAGAAGGGAGGAAAAAATTAAAATAAATCTTTATTTTTCAGCACTTTTCAATTTCTCGAGGACTATGTGAAATCAATACAAGGAAGGAGGAAGAAATAAAAATACATTTTTATTTAAAAATAAAATTGATTTAACCTACAACTAAATTACAGTGAATCTGGAAAAAAATTAAATGGACAGAACAATACTGTTGGCTCTCCACCGGAGGGTGGAAAAAGCTAAAAAAAAAAAAAGTTTTTTTTTTTTTATTTTAACCATTGGTACTGCGGCGGATACACGAAACACCAAAAAAAAATATATTTTTTGTATTCTTCAAATATGATTGTCGGCGGATCCGCAAAACGAGCAATAAAAAAAGTCTGGCCTAAATTATAAAACGGACGTGATTAAGAATTTTTGACCATTTGCATTTTCAAACAACTATATTACCTCCCATCACTACCACATATTACCCATCTACAGGAAACAAATAAATAAATGATTCATTTAATATTCATTTAGTACGTAGACTTTGAAACAACATCCCTTTTCATTCCCAAGTGACATTGTGCTTAGAGGAGTCTGAAAATTACTGCGAATTATATGTCACACACAAATTGGTTGTCTTCAACACTATTTGACCACATCTTTTCATGCCTGTGGTTGCCAAATTCAACAGATCATCTATATGTACTGTAAATTACAGTATGCTCTCTGCATTACTCAAGCAGTGTTTCTGAGGTGTATGTACAAAAATGCCTTCTGCAAACTAGGTGATATAATTAACACTTTTTTTTTTTAGTGAAACCATAACATCACCTGCCAAACTAAAGCTGCTGCCAGTGTCAAAATTGTATACACATGTGGCAGGTAGGCAGATGTTTATTTCAAGGTTTTGTTACAAGCATCCAATAAATATTTGCATGAAATTAGTTTTTCTCTCTAAAGAAACAATCTCGTCTCATTTCCTTCCGTGGGTTATTTGAATTGGAAGTGGAAACAGTTCTTATTTTAAATTCATATATTTATGGATTCAAATTGCTTAGGAGATGTAATTACTCAGACATGTCTCAAACAGTCAGTCAGTATCCTAAAATTACCCTCTACACACTTTCCAAATGTGTTTTTAATACAGTGTTTTTGTCAGGTTAGGATTTGCAGGTAATATGCACCAATAATACATAATATCTCTAAAATCTAAGCTGGCAAAGATAAGCGTGGATTGTTAACGGTTAAATGCATTTATGATGTTCCTGAAAGCTAATGTACGTGTGCTAGGCTAAACCTATTCCTGTATATTAATTGATTAGTCTTAATATGATGCAGTGGTGGCTGTAATATTGTAAGCTAGTTTTTGTTACATGGTTGATAGAGTCTGTTCTCTGTTTCCCAAAAGGAAAGCGGTACAAGATTAGGGATGCCAGTGATGTGTAGTTAAGAATGTGTGATACAGCAGAATATCTTACTTCTAAATTACTTCTAAATACTATATCATCTATATAGGCTATAACTTTGTGCTGATTCAATTTTAGATTGTGGAAACTACTCCATATTGTTGTCAACTCTCAGTTATTACAGTGCAATTATAAAATTAACTCGACTCTTTCTCTTGCTACACATGTGTGTGAACTACCAAAGGCAAAGTAAATAAATAAATGTAAAAACAGCTCTAAAACCCAGAGAGGATATGTTTCCCAAAATGCACCATAAAACTTGTGTTATAATAAAACACCTAAATGAGTAATCTAACACTGCTTATATTATAATTGGCTATAATAATATAGTATAAGACTTTAATATAATAATATAATATATGACTTTAATTTACGCCACAGCTGTAAAATTCTGCCTTCTTCTGGTCATTAACAAACATGAAGTGACTTTCGCAGCAGGCTCATTAGCATTTTATTTAGATCGGGTACAAAATTGTTACAAGATTTTAGTATAGAATTGTAGAATCCAAACAAAAAAGTACGATAAAACTAATGACCAAATTAAAAATAAAAAAAAACTATGCGATAACACCAACAATAATTAGCTCTGTGGATACGGACACAATGCCAGAAGCCAAAGACTAAAAAGTACTGAATATGTGAAGAATTTAGCTTGATTGCTGTAAAAGAAAAATCCCTGAGAGACCCATTACTAAGTCAGTAGAACTTCTACGAAGTGTGTGGAACACATGGATTCTTTGGTGACTGTATTTAAACTGGAGCTGTATGAGAGAAGAAGAATAGCAAAGAGCAAGAGAGCAAAAGAAATATTCTTACACTATGCTGCAATTATAAAAAAATGCCTTTGGAAATAATAACTGGCAAGAGTCAAGCTGCATATTCATCACTAACTTATTGAATTACATGCCTGAGTCGAGAAATAGGGCATGAAAACAAGATGGTGCACAATACTGTTCAGGGAAATCTGTACGACTTCTACTGCAGATACATAATCATCATCATCTTCCTATGTTTTTGGTAGTTTGAAGGTGTATCTCTCCCTCAAAACTTAGATGTTTTAAAATTAAGATAGGATGGAAGCACAGTATCACCTTCTGCTCAGTTTCTAGGAAGCGTGCCAAGTCATCTGTGTCCAGGTGGTCCTTATGGTTACTGTAGGTCAGCATCAGCAGGTACAGATCTCGTCGGGTTGACATCATCTTGTAAAAGGAGCAGAATTCATCAAAGTCCAGAGTCCCCTGGTTATCATCGGTATCTGCTTCCTATAGACAATAATGTACAGTAAGTTGGGCCACCATGTTAAACACAATGCTTGCAGAAAGTCATCATAAATCATTAAAAACAAATCATTTCAAAAATACTATATTTTTAAGTTAATTAATTAAAAAATCCACACGGGTTGTGGGCAGGAGCAACCGTAGATGGGGCGCCAATCCAGCGTATGGCACACGCACAGTCACCCCTTAAGGGTAACATTAGAGGCACCAATTAAACTAACACGCATGTCTTTGGACTGTGGGACAAAAACGAAGTACCCGGAGTAAACATCAGAATCAGAATCCGACTTTATTGCCATTGTTAGTGAACAGGGTTCACGGACTAGGAATGTGTTTCGGCATAAAGGTGCACATGCAGACTCCAGAAAAGATCCAGGCCGCTCCACCCTGGGATTGAACCTGCACCTTCTTGGTGCTACCCACTGAGCCACTGTGCTACCCTATATACAGTCGATTCTGGTTAATAGGACCACCGGTTAATGGGACCAGCCGCTTATTCGGACCAAATCCAAAACTACCAAAATAAATTCTATTAAATACATGTAATGTTATTCGCTTACTTGGACCAAAATTCCGATTAAACGAACCAAAGAACGCATACAGTACGTAATATCCGTGAAGAAACTCTTTGCTCTAAGGTCTTTGCCTAACGTTTCCATTTA
>JAUZSU010031082.1:0-10414 GCA_034780255.1 Parotocinclus maculicauda | reverse complement strand
CCCTGGCTGTTTCACGTGCTCTGGGACTTTGGTGGCCTAGTGGTTAAGGTACTGGACTATGGACCAGAAGGTCCAGAGTTCAAATCCCACCTCTGCACCGCTTGGGTCCCTGATCAAGACACTTAACCCACAATTGCTTGGATTGTAAGACTGTATTAATTGTAAGTCGCTATGGATAATGGTGTCTGGTAAATGACATACATGTCAATCTGAATCTGATTACTAAAGTGCATGTATAATTCTTGATTGGATTACTGACGAACTATGATTTTCTGCAGTTATCAGATCATTACGCACATATAAACGCACTGTTAAAACAATTGAGATAAGCATTTAAAGGTTAATGCTTTCCTGTTCAATAATCTAACAGTGTTAGTAGTAGTCCAGAAGACTAACCACAGCTCCACATAATGCCGTTCCCTTCGTATACCTATAATCATGCAAGCAACCGTTAGAGTTTCAGTGTAAGCTGTATGGTTGTTTCCAGTCCATTGTGAGCAACGTTCTGTCTCTGCACCTATCATTCTCCTCCCCTCAGTCTCTAGCTGAGTGTTTCTCTCTGCCTTGTCATCCCAGCAGCCCACTGCCTGCCTGCTGAGAGAGTTAATGGTGTGAGCAGTGAAAGGGAATGGAGAAATGGAGACATGCATCAAGAGAAGCATTGAACATGGAGGACACAGAAAGCACAATAACAATGATGTTAGAAGTGCTGGGGGGGTGGGACTGCTGTTTACCAAGCTCTCACTTAACCATCTTTTTGAAGAGCTGTTAGCATGGATTTGATGTGATCCAAAAATATGTCTATTAGTGATAAAAATTACATAATATTATTAGCGGAATGAGGGACAGCAGCAAGGCCAGCTCTTGCTGAACCTTTTTTCTGTGGATCAGTGCAGATAGAAGGGATAATACAGAAGACGATTGTGAAGGATGTGCCTGTTGGAAGAGTTGGAAGATTTGGAGTGGGTGATGTCAGAGCCCTAAAGGATTTGAGGATAGTGTTCAATAGCATGTCACTATTCCCCTTCCATGATGTAATGGATCAAATAGCACTATTTGACAGATTATATAGGTGGCGAGAGAGGGTGTATAGAGTCATGGTGCAGCTCAACCTGTTCTGGTTTACTTTTAGCACAACTCTTGATTGAACAATGATTAGGTATTATGTAAATATATTTGTTGTCAATTAATAAGCTTGAGAGCTTTAGGGAATTTATATCCAAGTGTATGTTATAAGGCCAAAAGTAAAAATAAGGACTTATAATTTGTGCCATATCTACTCATTGCCAAAAAGTAGCTCAACAAGAAGCTTTATACACTGCTCACAAAAATTAGGGGATATTTCAAATTGGCATTTTGTGAGCAGTGTATCTGAGTTATATGTAAGTGATTGTAATATTAGAGTAAAAGATTGGCTACAAGATGAAATATGTTTGGGCGGTTTCGTATGGTATCTTGTATGGCACATTTGACCACAGATGTTGCAGCTGGGCCTGTAGATCATCATCCATCACATCACACCAGCAGGTGGGCCAGTGTGTTGCTTCACAGGAAAGGCAGGTTTGAAGCACTCACCATAAGGCCTCCATTCTCAAACCTGACAGTCATCTGATCAGAAAAGAAACCTGGATTCTACTCTTAAGGTGGTACGGTTCCAGTTGATAGCAGCCAGGTTCCTCTTTCATGATACTGACACAGAGTAATTTTTCTTAGTATATTGAGTGTATTTTCCAAATGAAATAGAAAACAAACAAATGGAATCATTTAGATTTGAGGGGGAAATCTCAGTTAGTTCTTGATGAAAACCAGTGTTCTTCATTAAGCTAGTTCCAACTTTCTCAAATGGTGGTTTACAGATAAGCTTGCAGGATTACGCCTAGTCATAGTTCAGGTTTGTTTGTTTGTATAATTTCCATGATACATTTTAGGTTGGATTGAGATCCATACTTTGCTTGCCATATACTTGTGTTGAAAGAAGCTGTATTTGCTCTGTGGCAGGCTGCAATATCCTAAAATCCTAAAATTTATCATCACCAAACTTTTTTTCTTTCCTTCTAATGATGCTATGAGATGCACTCCTACACATTGAATGCTAAGGTAGTGATCTCCATGTTCCCTAGTCTATTACCTGCCATGCAATCCCATATCATAAATCATAAGTAGGATAGTATTTTTTCCTCAGGTAGTCATTTTCTAAGTACAGAAAATCCAGCATCATCCTCTTTGCCAATGCAGTTTTGACATTCTTTGCTGAATATTACTTTCATTCAATGATTTTTTTTTTTTTTGCAAATTAAATTTCATTGAGACTATTTCTTATAGTTTTGCCATAAACTACTGTTTTCATCTATAAGTATTTTGCTTTTGTTTTTGTATTTGTGTTGTTCCGCTGTCAAGGCTTTTTTATTTTCTATTCTTTCTCGTTGACAGCTTACTTGCTCTACCAATATGTTATTTTTTTCCTTTAATAAACGACCCATTTTGTTTATACTTGCATTACATTTTAGAGACAGCTGCCCATGAAGTGTTAATATCATTTTGCTGTACTCCTTATGGAAATTTTCTTGAATGTGTTTTAGAATTCTTTTTATTGCTTCAGTTGATAACTCTCTTGTTGGTGCCATGTTTTCCAACAGCTCGTTAGGGTTTGCAAGCGCCGCCTATTAACTGCAGTCTAATTTGCCGTCTCAGCCTTGTGCCAATATTTGTTTTAGAAGTACAAATTATTAGCTGACTCTATTTTTTACGCTCAGCACTGAGTGATTTTATATTTGATCTTAAGTAAAATATCCCAGGAATTAAAACATTTTATTTGTTTGGGGTATGATTCATGGGGCTAGGTTCATGAAGCCACGTTTTTTTATCCTGTCTTTAATTTGTCTACGCTGTTTATGTGAACACCCTCCAAGTGTGGCGATTCCATAAACAAATGTGAAGTTAATGTAACTTAACATACTTTTTGCTGTTAAACCAGGTTCTCCTTTACATTTGACAATCATTTCTTTATTAACTTTTTTAGAAGGGCAGTGCAGAAAATAGACCAGCTGTGAAGTCTCAGAAATAATGGTCTGAAGTTGTTTTTCTGGCTTGGTGGACTCAATACTTCTAGTGAGAAATACCTAAAATGCTACTGCAGAGGTTTTGTCGCAATTTCGATTACTCTTATGGCCTTAAGATTCTGTTTGTTTGTGAATATGTTTTGTATTTTAGGTCAGCCTGGGCTGCAGTTGCAATACCGTGTTGATCCTGCTTTCTTAAAGCCTGGAGAACGTCCATGGTTCCTGCGTTATTTGGCTCAGCATTCTCTGCACATAGACGTCTGGGAAAGTGACTCGCTACTGCTTATCGGCTCTGCTGCCATTCCTCTGAAGGTATCCAGCCGCTTAGATATGCTGAACTTATGGTCAGAATACCAAGCAAAAAAGGTTTTATATCCATATTCATGCTCAAAGTGGCTTATATATATAATATATATAATTATATAAAATTGGTCTGAGCCAATTGTTATCTAATTAAAGGTAAAAGTGTGAACTGATATATAGTATTCTGCAAAAGCCTGTTTTAGTAATGGTTTTATAATTCTCAGTATCATTATTAAAATACAATCAAAAAAATACAGGTAGTTTATTATAATGATTTAAGTTTTTACTGTGACCGGTCCTTAAACTTGAGCAATGACAGCATCTGACAGCTTTATCAGGGGGACAAGTTAACCCTTCTACAGTGCTAAGAAGCTTGATCGGGAATTGGAAGGGTAGCAGTTAAGTAACTCGTTGTGGGGAGGTGACACTAAATGTTGGCTTTTTTGTTTGTTTGTTTATTTGTTGAAAAAGAACCACAGTATATTATACCACTATACCACTACTACACCAATAAAATAATGATGGCATGAGACTCTACATCACAGTATTGTATGTTGGGGTGTAAATGACTAGAAAAAGATAAAAGATAAATTTGGGGATCATAGGGGGAAAGACAGAAAGTTGTAAAGAAGCTATACAGAACATTCTGTTTATCTTCATAAATCAGCCATAATGTTAAAACTTCACAAGACACTTCTAAATCCCTGCATTTAGCAGACTCACTTATCCAGAGGGACTTATAACTGATACAATCTTAACAAATGCAACTGTTACCACAGTTTACTTGAGTGTCCTGGCACCAAGACATTGTCAGAACATCTGTAAGACCTGTAAGCCCTGAGGTGGGGCATGGGTGTGAAACAATATTGCTGTAAAAGCTACTGTATACTTGGTCTGCAAAATATAGGCATGAGATAAGTGTCAAAGCAACATCCACATCAATGTGAGGACCCAAGGATTCCCTGAAGAGCACTGCCCAGGGCATAACACTGTCGATGTTATTTACATTACCTGTCAGTGGATTTAATGTTATGGATGATCGATGTAAGCGTGCATATGCATTTCTAATACATCAGTGTCTTGTCATGTTAATGTACTCGAGTCTCTTGGACACCACTGCACTACAGTGCTGCATGTGATAATCTTCACTCGCTTGGGGCTTGTGTTTATTTAGTTATTTATTTATTCAGTAGACGATTTTTAGTTCCCCATTGACAATAATGTAAAAATAAATGTATCCGGCAGTGGCCATATATGTACATACACAGTACATACCAAAGAAAAGAAAATATTAGTAACACTCTACACACTGACTGCAACTTTCAACAACAATGTAAGCAATGATGTCTTGGACATTTGTCCAATGACAATTTGTTTGGTCCATTTCACATGACTGCAACCATCTATCATAGCATATGGGTAAAATTGACAAATGTAAACTCTCACATACAAGCAAGAAATGTATCCAAGTTCAAATAGAAACAAGTCGGTATTTGCAAAGTACTACTGAAGGTTACAAATTCCCTCATGTTGTCCCGTTCAAAAGTCTTAGGTCACCATTGGATGTGTTGTTTTAGCAATGGTATAATGACCATATATAACACATTTGTTGACCCCATTTTTTTCTAATCTTCAATTCAGCCTTGTGAGCTTTGGCATATCTCTGCCATATCTCAACTTGTTCCTCTTCCAAAATGTGTTTTCTTGGCTGCTTCGCTTCCAAAAAGATTATTGATGATCAAGGTTCTTCACACTCGATAATTGTCAACTTATTGCTAAATTGGCATCCCAATAAAGCCATTGCTGCTGTCGTTAAGTGTAAAGGGAATTCAAACTAAATACTTGCCATTGTAGCCTGTTTTCTGATCTCTTTCAGTTTTTAAATAGTGCATACACATTTTCATATTTTCTGGTTGTATTTTAATAAAGAGACTAAGCAATAATTATATATCATATTTTTACCATTGCTAAAATCCAATTAAAGCTAATATAAGGGTGACATTTGCACAGTACTGTGCACAAGCAAACAATTTCATAACTTAAAAACGGCATGGTGAAGTTTTAATTTCATTGTAACTTGCAGATACTGCTATGTCTTCATGACCCAGGTTTGTAATAAAATCAACATCTACATCGCCTTTGTATCTGATTATTTTAGACCGGATACCACTCCAGCCCCCAACAGTATAGTAATATAGACAGACCACACTACTTTCCTGAAAGAAACTTAACTATTGCAGTCTGACCTTTGTAATCAAATCCAAAATATATAGGTGCTGTCCCTTATATAAAATAGTGTAATTTTTGCATATAAATTATGCCCATCTTCCAATATATTTTAAATAATTTCCAATGATTAAAAAAAAACAATGCAAGCATGATGGAAGGAACGCGATGTGATTTAAGAAATGCTTAAACGTGCTGACTTAAGATCTGCAGGATATACCTACAAACCACTTTATTCATGTGGACTCTCATATCTGGCCTGTGGTTTGCTTGGAATCCACAGACGTGTGCCCCACAGATAACAACTAAAGAAACTGTACTCTAAAACAATGAGACTTTTACTAAGAGTTATGACAAAATATAGTGTCTGAAACTGATCGTATCTGTCCTGACTGAACCGAAATGCCTGTTAAACTGTTCTGGACATTCACTGCTCTTGTGTTCTTCAGCTTCTTGAATGTTTTATGCCCGATCGTTGTCCAGGTGAAATGGGACAACAAGGTACTACAGAATTAATGAGAAATGGATCCAAGTGCTCCAAGTAATGGATTCCAACATCTCTCTTATGTAACACC
This sequence comes from Parotocinclus maculicauda, assembly GCA_034780255.1. NCBI lineage: Eukaryota > Metazoa > Chordata > Actinopteri > Siluriformes > Loricariidae > Parotocinclus > Parotocinclus maculicauda. The sequence continues at coordinate 4,251 of JAUZSU010031082.1, read as the reverse complement.
CTGGATATTTAGTCCATCACTGCTCCACCTGGCCATATGAACAGTGCTGGAATTCTATTCAGTGGGCACCTGTTAAATAGCAGATGTTGAATAAAAAAACAAAAGCATAACAAAACCAGTGACCTCTGTGTTCTAATCAAAATGAGGCCACACGAACATCCAAAGTGACCTTTTCAGGAATCAGACAGAGGCAGATCAGGCTGCTGGTAAGCCCTTAGTCGCTTGTCATCAGATTTTGACATTTGTCAACCCAAGTGCATCAAATATGTGGACAGATTTTGGAATCCTTTTTGTTTTCCTTTGCTTGTCTGTTGATCACACGTGTCTATACGACAGCCGAGCCGAATCACGGATATGAACACCAAATAATGTGACATGTTAAAAAAAGATAAAGGGCAAATGTGTTGTTGAGGGTTGATTTTGGCAGTGACTTCACATTCATTAAAAATATCGAAACAGCACTCCTTTTTTTTATTTCAGTCTCAGGTCAGTTTTCAGAACCAAGCACATGATTTACATAAGTATTAGCATAAAACTCAGGTTACCTCATATTATCATAATACTCAGTAGTAATAAAAACAGTAATTGTTGACATTATAGAATATGGGCATAGGAATTTCTTAAGCAATTCAGAGTATTATTTCCACAATTCATACGGAAAGTATTCAGACCTTATAATGAGAACGTGAAAACAGAATGTTCATTTAGAACAGAAATCTAATTTTTATTAGAAAACTAAAAAAACAAAATTTTGGCATAATCATTGGCATAAGTGTTTAGACCCTTTACAATGAAACATGAAAGATCACTTCAGGCTGTCATGTGTCCTTTGCTAGGGAGAGGCTTTTGTCTGGTTTTGTCTGGACCATATTGGTGGAGATCTGCAGTGATTCTTTTTGGACGTTTCTCCCATCAGTCACACAGGATCTTTGAAGTTCAACCAGAGTGACCATTGAGTTATTGGTCAACGCTGTTACCAAGGCCCTTGTTCTCTGATTACTTAGTTTGTTCAGGAGGCCAGATCTAGTAACAGTCCTGGTTGCTCCAAACATTATTATAGAATGTTATTTTTGAGTCCACTGAGCTCTTGTGAACTTTAAATGCAGCAGAATTTTGTTGCCTTGTTCAGATCAGTGCCTTAACACAATCCTGTCTCTTGAGCTCTGCAGACAGTTATTTTTTGCTTTAATATGCATTGTTAGCTATGAAACCTTATATAGTCATGCCATTTTTCCAAATCATGTCCAGTCAACTGAATTTAGTAAAGATGGACATCTTAAAGATGATCAAGAAAAATGGGAGCCCTCCAGAACGAAATGTCCATACAAAATTAAAGTTTTTCGTTTTCAAAACAATTTTTTCTAAAATTTTGTATTTGCTTTCTCATTATGGGATATTGAGAACAGAATGATTCGGGGGGAAACATTTTTTTCTCAACATAAAATGTAAAAAATGTGAAAGGGTCTGAAGATGTTCTGTATGAACTGTATAATGAGTTCGATATTTATTGATACCCACCAGAGTGCAGTAACCCCCTCCATCGTTTGGACATTAGGACACGATGTGCCTCTGAGGACCTCCCACTGAGGACTCCTTTTATAATTTAGCTGTTTTATAATTTAGTTTATTTATTTTATTATTAATTTATTGTTAATTTGTTATTGATTTACAAATTTTTTCCTAATTTTAATATAATTTAATATACTTTTAAGTATTTATTTAATTAACATCTGGGCCACCCATGGAGGATGGGTCCCCTGTTGAGTCTTGGTCCTCCCGAGGTTTCTTCCTACCACTTTCAGGGAGTTTTTTCTTGCCACTGGTGCCCTAGGCTTGCTCAACTTGGGATTGGCCTCTTTTTGGATAATGTAATATTGTAAATCTGCTTTGAGACGATGCACCATTGTAAAAAGCGCTATATAAATAAAACTGAATTGAATTGATACTTACTTGAGTTAATAATATGCTAGTTGATTAATAATCACAATTATGCCAATTGTTTAATTAACGTAATTAGCGTTCTGGGCGTTATTTCTTGATGGTCCTTTTCTTATGTTGTAAATAAATTGTGCTGTTGGGACAGTGCGCTTTAACTGGCATCATCAAAGATGAAATGGTTCTTATGTAGATGGCCTGGCATTTTTAGTCACATGTATATAACTTTCAATCAAAATATTTTTGCTTTTAAAAAGTGATTAATAAGCTTCTGATTATAATTGTGTTAAAAACTTCAGCTGGCACTTCACCTTTAAAATGTACCCTGCATCCTCCAGAATTAGTCTACACTATGGAAGTCTGATTATGTTGCTCTCCTTAGGAGCTGCTCTCAAACTATTCACTCGAATTAATTAACTCAGTTACTATGTGTAGAGATATCATAGGGAAATACTTACTAGAAGAAGTGATAATTACAGGTGTTTTATGATTGGGTGTGGCCAACTTTGTGCTCTACTAAGGTCGAAAACCTTGTATTCATTAAGATATGGCCAGGTTAATATAAACCTGTATTTTTGTGTATGTGTATTACAGAAAAAACTGCTTACTCTGTGTAAAACAACATAAAATGAAGTTTTAATTATTAAATTTTAAATGTTTTATTTAATAAAGGATGGAAGGGTTCACAAAGGATGTGTCTTTAAAATGACTTAATATATTTTTAACCGATATTTTTTGGTTTTGGTTTTGCAAATTTGCTTTAATAAACACACAAATTCATTTAGAAATTTTGTGAGCAGCGTTTGTGTATTAGGATGTGTCTAGCCAAGTGATATTACATCAGACACATGGTGGTAGTACTAATATTAAGTCATTTAGGGCATTTAACTAAAATTATTGGTTATGTATACATATATAATAGAGTAGAGTCCAAACTGTTTTTAGGCGTTTCCTTGTTTTTTACTTTTACAATGCAGGCAATTCTGAAAATGTAATTAATTGTCCAGTTTAGGAAGACTATCGATTTAATACATTGTAATTTTGTCTGACTTTTCTCTCATTCTTTTGCGTAAGGCATTACACTCTCTACCAGTATCTCTTTTGGGACTCCAAATTCTATACATTATTTCTTCCAATAATTGAGATTGACTTGAGAGACAAAGCTCTTAAAACTGTTTATTAAGCCAGTGACAATGAAGTCATATCGGTTATACAAATGTTCTAGCTATAAATGTCTCCTCTGCTTGCCAAATGATATATTACCAGAATAATTACAGTCATGTTTGTGCTGAATATAAGACGTGATCTCACTGATGTTAAATAGGCCCCATAATTACAAAGTCAGCAATTACTGTCAGCTTTGATATGTCGGAAGAGGTAGTTCATTATAATAATATCCATGCCGTATTTGGTGCATAAATGCACACTTAATGATGTAGAAGTGCATAAACCGTCAAACCTCTCTTTAATCTTATTATAGCTTGTAACACCTGTTTAGAAAATCACTACAGTCACTTTTTAATGCCATAAAAGGGTTTGCAAAATGTTAATAAACTCTATCCTTAATAGGACTCTGGTGGGGTAACCATAATAAACCAGATAAGCCACAAAACCTGCTACAGATAATAAATAGTATGCTAAACAGACTTGTAAGAGTATGTAGTATATAAATTCATTAATAATAAAGCTGCTGTGTTGTGTGTCTGCAGCATCTGTTACGTCAAGGTCGATCCGCAGTTCAGGTTATTCATGAGCTGGAGGTCATTACCACCGAATACGTGCAGGACACCAGCCTTGTCAGAGAGCGTGCAAGTGGCCATGAGGTGATGCCACCCATCAGCGTCTACACGACTGTCAGAGGCAGGCTGCATGTACGGCTTGGAAATATCGGCAAGTTGTATTAATAGTGTTCATATAGCGCACACACACACACACAACTCACAATTAAAGTAGCTTATCACAGAATTGTGGTTAAGGTACTATATTCTGGACCTGAAGGTCCAGGGTTTAAATCCCACCTTTGCCAAGCTGAGCAAGTCCTTGAGCAAGTCCCTTAACCCACCAATGCTGTAATTGTAAGACTATGAGTTGTAAGTCGCTCTGGATAAGGGCTTCTGCTAAATGCCTTAAATGTTATTATTGCTACACATTCCCTAACCCTACCCTGTAGGTAATTAATGCTGCACCAACCCTAACCTTAACCTCAGTAACCTAAAGCTATAGAGTCTGCAGTTTCTGTATGAAAGCTAAGGGGACCAAAAAAAGGTCTTTGCAATGTAAGATATGCAAGCTTACTATCCTTAGTTATATGCTTAT
>JAUZSU010031061.1:0-10414 GCA_034780255.1 Parotocinclus maculicauda | reverse complement strand
ATGCAGCTGCTCAGGACGCTCTCGATGGTTCCTCTGTAGAAAGTGTTGAGGATGGGAGGTGGGAGATGTGCTTTCCTTAGCCTTCGCAGGAAGTAGAGACGCTGCTGGGCTTTCTTGGTTATGGTGCTGCTGTTCTAGACTACTTCAAGTACTGGGGCACACACAATTATTAAGGCGGCCAAGCCGTACCCTTCTGCTTGTTAGTCAGTCATAGAGGCACAACAGTTCATAAAAAGAAGCCTGATAACCACCAAATACTGTAAATTAATTGATTTAACACTAAATCTTTTTATTAATTGCATTAACTAAACATAGGCCTATAGCTAAGATGCTGGGGATTTATGGGAAACAAAGTGAATTTGCATGGTGTGTCCTGACGTTATGCTCATCCAGGATAAAATTTACTTTTTTATGCTTGTAATGTTAGTAGGGGAGATATGCATTTGTACCCCTGATTTAATGGATGTGCTAGTAACTCTGCTACTACTGCTACTAACGCCAGATACCACAGGAGACGTTCAGAAGCGTTGTAAAGCACATTCTTTGAGGATCATTTTGGCTCCACAAGGGGACATACACAATATTAGGCAGCTGGTTTTACCGTTATGGCTCATTGGTATAAAATGAGACTATTTAAGTGAGTAATTAGCATAATGCTGGGCTCATTAACTGTAGAATTAGAAAAAATCAATTGTTGGTTTGTGAGAAGGTTTTAGTGTATTGCGTTATGTCTTGAGAAATGTTATTTAATGAGAATATAAAAATAGAATTTACACAGTCAGGCTTTTTTTTAAATTGTGAATTCAACAAGCTGCAGAATTAGCACTAAGGAGGTTAACTTTGTGTTATGCCAACTTTAAATTAGCAGTGACTTCACCATGTGTACAAGCTGTGCATTCACGTCACTATCCTGACTAAAAGTGGCACCTCCAGCAGAGCACATGTTTTGTACGTGTTTTGTGTGTGTGTGTGTGTGTGTGTGTCTGTTTGTGTTGGGGAGGTCTAGTTTATATATTACTGTGAAGTCCCTACAAGGATAAAGGAAAGGTCTGACATTTTTTATATTTTAGAAACATTTTGCTGGGCACCACAAAGACTCTTTTAAAAATAAAACTACAATTAGCTTAATTGGCTACAGTAATCATTATGTCAATGGAAAGTCCCTGTACTTATAGGAAAACAAATGTGTGTATGTGTGTGTGTGTGATGAGTTCCCCTGTCAGAAGCAGCATGACTAGCCACAACGCAGGATGGAATGGCAAGTGTGAACATGTCGCTGCAGAAGGCAGCTGCCAGCGTCAGGTGCCGGATGAGAAGCCGTGTGTGTGTTTGTGTATGTGTTTGTGTGTGAATGCGTGTGTCAGCTTCAATCAAAGGAATCCCCTGATGCGAGGAACTCATTTTGCCTTTGTCTTGCCTCTCTCGTCCTCTCTGTCTCTCTCCGGTACTAAACTTGTCAGAGCCAGCAGAGATGTTCAGTCCCTTAGGAATGTCCCTCTGTCTTTCTCTCTCTTTCTCTCTCTCTCTCTATATATTTCTTTTTCTCTCTCTCTCTTTGTCTGGCTAGGAAATGAAAGAACTGAAAATCACCACAACGTAAAATGAAATTGCTTTTAGTTGTGCTCAGTTCAGTGGAGTGTACGCTCTTACTTCACTAGGTTTTAATCAGAATTGGAGAAAGCCTGTACAACACACACACACACACACACACACACACACACACACACTCACACACACACACACACACACATTAGTATTTGTATTAGTATTAGTATTAGTACCTAAAGCTGTCTGTTTATAGCTGTAGCTAAATGATGATACATTCATATAACCTACATATTACATACAATATTACAACCTACATATTATAATTTTACATATAATGCAATGAATAATAATAATAACAATAATAATAATAACAACAACAACAATAATAACAATAATTATTATTATTGTTGGTGTTATTATTATTATTATTATTATTATTATTATTATTATTATTATTATTATTATGTTTAAGTTTTGTGCCATCAAAACGTCCTTACATTTCCATATTTTTCTAAACATGGCTAATATGCCAATACATGTACACCATATAGGCAATAGTTTGTTGATACTCAAAAAATATATAGATAGATAGATAGATAGATACATGTGAAAGACATAGAGAAGGAATGAGACATATTACTTTATTTATCTTCAAAGGGAAATCAAAAAAATGCATCCAAACAATGAATATTATTATGGATATTGGCCTTCCTTTGCTGCTCCGATAGATTTATAACTATCTACTATCAGACTACTATCTACTATCTACTATTTATAACTATCAGTTATACAGATATAACTGTAAAGACTAGCAATAATGTTTGACAATTAGACTTGGTTTACTGTTGCCATTCAAGTCTGTCTCAAACAAGTCTGATGATGTTATCAGGTTCAAATTACAAGGGTCAACCTGGCATGCTGTTAAAGCTTACACATGCTGCTACAGCTCAAGTGTAACTGGAGTTCACACTAAATACTTGCCACTGTAGCCGTTTTTTATAGTGCATACACATTTCCTGTATTGTCTGGTTGTGTTCTAATAAAGAGTCTGAGAAATTATTAAATTTGGTCATTGAAAAATGCTAAAATGATGTTATATCTAATCTAACGATGGCCAAAGAACTTTGGACAGTACTCTAGTAATGCTAGGCTGTCTCATCCAGAATCTTGGATAGATTTTGAAAGAATGACCAGAACACTGTGTTATAAAAGTACAGCCGTTCAACTAATATCTGGTCAGTTGAGTTCTTGTGATCGTTCCTTTCCATTGGCATAATAAGTCTGAAAAACAGTGAAACAGCTAGCTTACAGGCTGGCTACCTATGTGTGCTGTATTTTTACTCAAACATTTGAATGAGTGGTAGATTTCAGAACTCAAAGCTGCTACAGGCTCTTAAGACATTTCTCTGCCATCATGAATAATCTTGCGCTGTGGTAGAGTTAATCTCTGAATCGATTACTGTATATGTATCCACACTCTCTTCTGTGGCTATCCCACATGCTGAATCTATAACCAACAAACAGTAGTGACCATGGCATCCTGGGCTTTGAGAGTACATTATATGGCGTTTTCAGAGATACCCAAAGAGAAGTAATATGCTCACTTGAGGCTTTTTCTACATGAAACATCTCTTTGAGTGCCGTGAGCACTCCTCCACTCGGGCTATCGCCATCAAAGCCTCACACAGGGCTGATCTCCGTACATGCTCATCTCTGGGCTGGCAAGATTACCAATGATATAGCTGCTGCTCAGAGTGGATTCTACATTTCACCCGCTGCGAATGTCATTACACTGGAAATGTGTTTCGCCCATCATCCTGGCTTTCAGTGGCATTTTGCTAAGTCTTCACACTGAAAGGATGTGGAGAGCTTGTGGTCATGTCAATCTAAATCCACAGGAGGTGCCGCACTGCTCTTTGTGTGTGTGTGCAATGTGATATAGTGATAAACAGAAAAGGTCCTCTAATACACCCTTGAGGCGGTCAACACACTCACATCCTCTTTCAAACTCGCATATCCACCCACACCGGCAATCCAAGCAGTCTAAATAGTTAGTTCACCTCCCTAGCAGAGCCGTCCAATTAAAGAAGTGGCCACATGCTGTGGAGAGATGTCTTTCATACATTTCAGCCCCGTAATTATCTTGCGATGCATCCGGTTGCCAAACAGCAGCAGATATCCTGATGTTTGTTCCACTCCTGTGAAGAGCTGAGATGCCCTCCTGCTGTTGTTTGCTATATCAACTAAATAGCTTAGTGTAGCATTATATCAGTTGAGAATAAATTCATCTGTGTTTTTTGTGGGGGTTTTTGTCAATGACTGCAAATGTGTTTCTTCTGATTGCAGGTTTTTAGTGGAAAGCTTATATGCAATCTGATAAAAATCTAAATTTATATCCATGCAACCTGTAATCCACACCTGTTATATGCATGCAAGAAGGGGAGTTTAATCTCAGTTATCATTACAATAAGAAGTTTGTGACTCTTGTTAGAGTGTAATAGGGGGCGGAATAGTGGAACAAGTTGTTAGCGGTCGCCTCACACCTTTACTTGCAGGTAGCAGAGCTGGTGCTCCAGTTTCTTTTCTGTACTTTGTTATGCAGAAAGTCAAAACTACACAATATTCTGTTATTAAATATGATCTGTTTTAGTACTTTATGGAACCCCATTTCTAAATCTTCCTACTTGTACTTGTTGTAATTAAGCTATGTTACAAATGGTAAAAAGTTACAAATGGTATTTAGTGTGTTTATGCATAAGGCTTTGTCAGTTACCTTGTACCATGGATATAGAAAGACATCAAACTTTGTCTAAATCCTTTCTTTTGTCCCAGTGTACCCTGACATATCTGAATACCCCAGTAAGTAATGGGTGATAGGGACACATTTGATCAAGGGCAGGTTTTTCCAATAGGAAGGTGGTCATGTGGTATATCAAATAAAACCAGAATTGTCTTAGAAATTGACTGCCACAGATAGATTTGCAATACCTATTGTCAAAATATATTTAAAAGTTATCAACACAAAAATTTCAAAATATTTGTTGTTCATAATTGGTAACTGAAGATGGAATTGAGCATTCTAATGTCTGGGGAACAGCTGCCGTATCATAGACTTCAACAACCGACACCAATTTCACACAGCACTCTTGCCTCCCTCATAGCAAAATTCTAAGAAACCAGGACTGTGGACGATAAGCTACGTAGTGGTTGTCCGAAGACTGCTACCGACAAAGAAACCTCAACAATGATTTTGGCAGCCTTTGCAAAAGTCCACAACACACCAGGTGCTGCGTCCTGTGATTTTTGACCCACCCTGTAGAAAAGGTGAATATACCTCTGGAAAAGTTATGAGAAAGTTATGAGAAAATTATTTCAGTATAGTTCAAGCCTCATTGTGAATTATTATGAGTATAACTCCAAACTGGATGACTCAGTCAGGAGGATATTATTCAGGGATGCCACCAAGAGGCCAGTGACAACTCTGAAGGACAGATCTCACAAATGACACATTGAGTCTTTGGGTTTGCTCTTTGGGTGAAAAACAAACACAGTACATGGACCAAAAGAAACATATATTCTATACAGCATGGCTGTGGCAACATTATGTTTACAGTATATTTTTCTTCAAATAATCAGGGGTTGGGCAGTAGGTCCAAACTGAATAGAAAATAGATTCTATCAAATACATTCAATTTATTGAGGAAAAATATATGGTCTTCCTTACAAAATAATCAAATAATGCAGTAGCTGAAGCATAAGAAGTTGAATGTCCTCAAGTGGCCAAACCAGAACCCTAACATAAATTAGATTGAAAATCTGTGTCTGGACTGAATTGGCACTCACAAAGACTGACTGAATTTGTTCATTTCTGCAAGGAAGGCTTTTTTTCTCCAATCTAGAAACAAACGGAAGGATGTAACTAAAACAAACAGACAGTGTATGAAGTATTTAATAAGGGGGCTTATTAGTGTTATGCTATTAACTCTGCTATTCTAGGGTTTTCTTTTTATTATTATTTAATGTATCTCTTATGTAATGATCTGGAAGGCAAAATGTGTAATAAAGCTAGAAAACATTTCTGACTGTAAGGGAAAAAAATTACTATTTCAAAGGAACACAAAGGATTTATTTAGCTAGGCACTACATATTAAACTCTAGCTTTTGAAAAATCCTTGAATAGAAAAAGATATTCCGTAAAATGCTTATAAACATCTGGATATATCTATTAAATTATTTTATATTACAATACACAATTTACTTATATATTTCTTATTAATCTACAAATACATTTTTTGTCTCAGTGTATTCTGACTTTAAACAGGGTTAATTAAATACGATATACACTGATCAGACATAACATTAAAACTTACACAGGGCTTTTATGATCAGCTGCTATTTGTTGGTGCCAGATACCACGAGACACCATCAGAGATCTTGTCGAGTCCATGCCTCGATGGGCCAGGGTCTTGGGGGCTTGAAGAAAACGTACACAACATTAGGAAGTTGTTTTTAATGGTTTGACTGATTGGTGTATATACTGTTGCTTCAAGCTCTGATAAGCATACAGATTTTTCCACTTTAAGTCAAGTTTTACTAAAAGTGCAATGAATTTAAACTTGTTATTCCACTGAATTGATGGCCATGAAACAATCTCCTGTGAACTATATACTATAAACACAATCATATCTCCTGGGAGAAGACACAATCTCATGGGGCTAAACTACATTTCCATAGATAAAGATCATTTAGTCTGTGAGATCATGCTTTAAGCTTGTCCTGTGTAGGTGTGGTGTCTTAATGAGTGAACATTTATTGTATAAATATGGTGAAGATGAGGATGAGCAGGGGTCTGTTTTGTCCCCTCTGTTTGGCTTCTACACACTGAATAGCTTAAGCTAATCCTGTTAGCACTCAAGCACCCTGATGATGATGCTAACTGACCAGCTGCTCCTGATGGCCAGACACTGTTTAGCCACTGTGTGTGTGTGCGTGTGTGTGTGTGTGTGTGTGTGTGTGTGTGTGTGTGTGTGTGTGTGTTGCGCGCGCCATACAGTGTCTGACTGTTATATGGGGATGCAGTCCTGTCTCAGAACATTGCTAATGCTGTCTCCCTAATACTAAAAGTGAACACAGAGTGAAAATAGAGTGCAGCTAGTCAACAAGATTAATTGATTAACAGATTGATCAGAAACCCTTCTAACCAACTCACAGTTAAAATCTAAATACAAAGAAAGAACATGGTAGATTACTATGTTTAAAACTATGCTTATCAAACACTCTGTGAAACTGCATGGTATGTGCTCTGGACACTCACCACTTCATTAGGTACCTCTTGCTACTATTGGTTTTGTCCCTGTTGTCTTTAAAAACTGGCTTAATTCCAAGAGATTTACAGATTCAACAAGGTGCTGGAAAATTGCTCAGAGATTTTGGTCCATATTGTCATTACAGCATCACACAGTTGCTACAGATTTGCCGGCTGCACATCGGAGATACAAATCTCCCATTCTGCCACATCCCAAAGCTGCTTTAGTGGATTAAGATCTAGTTACTGTGGATGTCATTTGAGTACAGTGAAATCATTGTCATTAACAATAAACCAGTTTAAGATGATTTAAACTTTGTGACATTCTGCACTGTGGTCATACAGGGATGGACATTGTCAGCAACAATACTCAGATAGGCTGATTATTAATGGTATTAAGTGGTCTAAAGTGTGCCTAGAAAATATTCAACACATCATTATACCACCACCAGCAGCCTGAGACAAGGCAGGGTTTAGCCATGCGTTCATGTTGTTTACGCCAAATTCTAACTCTTCCATTCATCCAGTGTCACAACGGAAATAATGAAGCAGACTCATAAGACCAGGAAATGTTTTTCCCATCTTCTATTGTCTAATTTTGTTCTGGCCAGTCAGTCTCAAAGTTCGAATGTTTACTATAATCCTGAACCTGTCTGACCGTACACACACACACACACACACACACACACACACACACACACACACACACACACACACACACTGTGTGTACTATTAATCCTGATGTTAATATTAGGGTTAAAAAATGTTGTCATGTAAAACACTAATTCTAAATAAAGAATTTAAAACTTTTTTTTTACTTTAGTAGGCTTCTATCTGTTTATGAACTTGTGGTGGATTAGGTGCAACAATTAATTTACAGTACTAGATTACAATAAGTTACCTTTCCAGGAGTCTTTCTTAACAGGTCTTTAACAACACTAGTTCCTTGATATTTCTGCCAGATCTGCAACTGGTCCTGATGTGGAAGTTCTCGAATCCTGTGTGAACGCCCAGCATTAGTGAAATGCCTCAGAACATAAAAACACCCCCTGGAGATGTCAGCAATCTTGCCAGCATAAATGCTTTACGCAGCCCTCCATCATTATTAATGCAGTTTCATGGCAGCAATTAGCTACCACTAATGCCTTTGCTGCCGCTTATCAATGCTATAGTGGGATGTCTGGTGTTCAGGCCAAATGCCTTCTCAATACAGTGTCTTATCCTGGGGCACATGACCCCAATTTATATGGCTGAGTGCAGGACGATAGATGGAAGTGCACTTCTGTTTCTTTCATCTCTCTGTAATAGAGAAGTGTTTATTTTGGACCAGGAATAATTAATAATTAATAACAGATAATAATAGGATGTGCATTATGCCTCTTAACACAGTACAGAAGCTTTGTGAAATGGCAGGGCTTTGTGTGGGCGCAAGTGTATTTGTGCATATTCATGTGTGTGTGTGTGTTCGCATGTGTTGGGCTGTTAAGGACTTCTCCGCCCCTTTTAGTGTTAGCATCTTTGCCCTGAATGGAATTTGTTCTTGCATGTGTCTCCACACACGACTGGCTAAAGAAGATTAAAGTGGGACACTGGCTGCATCTCTGGCCCTCCGTCTACAGCCTCCAGGCTTTGATGTATTAAATGGAGCATCTTCGGTGTGTGTGTGTGTGTGTGTAATATGAGGTAAGCATACTGATATATGTTAAGATATGAAACAAAGGGATCGTGAAATGAATAGCAATAAAGCATGCCTCAGATTAAAGCTCATTAGAGATTAATTATGTGCACATTAAGCATTACAAAATGTTGCTGCCCAACCCCCCCCAATCTTTTATACTTGCATATGTTAAAAGGTCCAGTGTTTAGGCAACCTCACCCGGCTGGATACAAACCATGGGGTTCAGCATTGAGAACCCTTGTTTGTATTTCTTGCATGGCCAGATTTTGTGGACACCTTTCCTGGTGTCTTACTCATTGTCCCAGTAGTCCTAAAGGTTTTTATAGCCCGATTGTCTTCATAGCATGGCATCTGCAGGAGCCCAAAGTATAGAGGATCCAGTATATACCCTTGTTTTTGTAATGGTATAATGACCACTTATGCAATCTTTGCAGTCTCTCTATTAAAAAACAAAATATACTGAACAGTTGCATGGTGTATTAAAAAATGAATAAAAAATTTTGTGTTACTTAGTGTGGGCCTTCTTACACTTGAACATTTTTTGGTAGGGCAGCAGCCAATAAACAATTTTTTCAGAAGGGCAAAAGAGTAAAAAGGCTAAGATTTGAGATTTTCTATGGCAAGGATTGGAATGAAAATCATTGGAAAAGAGTATTATAGAACATATAGTGTAGAGTTTAAAACCTTTTTTAGTCCAATAGTCGAGATTATTTTATATATAGTCATTATACTATTGTTAAAACAATAAATCTAGTGGTGGCCTAAGACTTTTGCACTCAAGCACTTTGTATCAAGTGAGGAACGAGGTCAGTATATTACTATATTAATTATTGCATATTGCATAATCATGCACCTTCCTGGTAACTGGAGCCTCATGGCAGAGCTCTATTCCAAAATGTATGCCTATTTGGTTATTATGGGATTTTATGAATTAGGAACTCGCAAAAACAAAAATTATAAACTTGCAAAAAACAAAGCCGCCAAACTAGACTTATGTAAAGTCTAGTTTGCAAAAGCACCATCAGCTTCAACTTTAAGCAGTTAACCTTAAGCTTAAACTTTTATTCAGTCTTGTCTTTTTAAATGTGTTGTACATTGCGTTAATGCTACTGTAAGGATAAAAAAGTTTCAGCCTGTGTACCTTTAAAAGAAATTAAATACATGCTCTAAACCTCAGCAGAAAGATTTAATTTACGTCCCCCACCTGCGTCAATCCAAGCACTGAAGCTTTATTTGTTCAACTAATTATTTCTCAGAAAAGCTACATCCTTCCATTTTGGCATTGTGTCATAATTTCCAAACAAGCCTCATCGTTTTTGAAGGTGAAAGCAACAGGCGTCTTCGAGCAATAAAATGTTGTTTGTGATGCTTTTAAACAAACAACACAGCTGCCTACATATGTTTTCATTAGCCGTTTGATTTTGGATGTAATTTGTACAGCTGCTAATGACTAGATTGGGCCGGCATTTCAATGGGTAAATCTATATCAATTGTTATTGAAATGAGCACTGATTAGTCTACTTTTTGAACATCACAAACAAAAGCTGACAGAAAGGGGATGTGGCAGGGATGTTTTTGTGCTTGTTTTGCATCCATTTAGTCTCAGATTATAGCACTGCTCGATTCCTCCATCTGCTTTTCCATACATGTCTATGTAAAAAAAGCCTCTATTATGGTATGTACAAATGGGCCTCCACAGACAGTCCACACAGAGGCCTCGTAGATTCCAAGGAGCACAGACTTGTCACTTAATTACACAGGCATCATCGGCTTTAATGAGTTTTAAACCTTATTGTCTACACAGCCATAAAGAAGACATAGTGGCTAGCAGTGGGTAAAAAAGGCTCAAAAACAGGCAGACCGGGGGGGGGGGGGGGGGGTTG
>JAUZSU010031050.1:0-10414 GCA_034780255.1 Parotocinclus maculicauda | reverse complement strand
TGCTCAATTTGGGATTGGCCTTTTAAGATAATATAATATTGTAAAGCTGCTTTGAGACAATGCACAATTGTAAAAAGTGCTATATGAATAAATTTGACTTTGAAACTAATCTTCAATTGTCCCTGTGATCACATTGTGGGGCGAAGACCCAGCGCACACAATTCACCTCAGCTGTAGGATCTACTCATCATTATCATCATCATCTTGGTGATAATAAAACGTTCAATACCGTCCACATTGCTTAGCATTCAGTCTGCTCACACTGAGGCTGCACTTGTTCAATAAAACATTGTGTTCAATAAAACTTTCTGCATCTGAGACTGCACTGTTATACATTTGTATATTCCTATAGATCATATATGTATTATATAGTAATTAGGTGTCTCTAGCATTCTAAACATGCATATTAAATATGCTATGTAAACTGTATATGTGGGAGACCCTTACTATATTGGTAGAGCTTTTTGTCAGAAAAGCACAAAAAACAGCAAAGGTAGGGCGGAGTGTTTGGAAAATTTGTAACATTGAGGTGAAATTGTGCTGTACAAAATGGTTGAACAAAGTTGAAAATCTAAATTGTCTTTATGTTCTTAACTAGTCTTCTAGTACTGTAATTATTTTCCATTTTGCTTTCTGTGTAATAGCCTGTGCACAGCTTAAAGTTATTTTTACTGCATGCTCTTATCCACCTGCCTCCAGAGTTAATTAAGCTAGAGCATTATTATTAGATTATTTGAAAAGCTCTACATTTTACTTGCTAGTACAGTGCATTTTTTCCGTCAAAACATTTAAGGTGTCATAAGATATAAATGTCAACAGATGTAAGCATTGTTACAATGAAAAATACACCATATTGTAAAAACTTTAGAGAAAATCAAACATTTAATCAAAAACGTGGTTATTACTCTTTTATAATAATGATTTCCTCTGGATTTTGGAACATGAATGTGAGATTGGGTACTGATGTTGGATAATAAGACCAGGCTTACTGTTGCCAATTCAGTTAATCTCAGTGGTGTTTGATGGAGTAAAGGTCAGGGCTCTGTGCAAGCCAGCCATGTTCTCCATCAAAGTCTGTAAACCATTTCTTTTTTGTTTCAGGAGACCAGAACAGAACTGAAAGCTAACCTAAAGACTATGAACGTGTTACAAATTAGAGTCACTGAGGTGTTCAGTACGACCCATTGTACTGCTATTGCTTGTCTGTGAGATTCAATGCCTGGAGATCATATTGGTGCCAAAAATGGCAGCCACAGCATTTTGGTATCTCACCACGTTTCTGAATTTATGTTTTATTGTCAGTAGAATCCAGTTCGAATTCAATATTTCAAAAGGTACATGCGGCTTAATATCAAGAGAACTGTACCGGATGAGCGGTGCCTGAAGTTTTTTAATTAACCCGCAGATTTATTAGCTCTGCTCCTGAAGGGTGCTCCTGTAGCTCTCCAAGATGTGAGAAAAAGACAGAGAGGCTAGAATACAGGAGCACAAGTCAATGCAATCTACTCTCCCGGGAATATTCTTGCCCGATGTGTGCTCAATTTGTAACAAGACTGACAAACTCAACAATGACTTTTCATTTACTTCAGTCTACAGCTTAACAAAGACAGAAATGAATAATGTGATTCCTGATGCTATGGTGAAAATGCCAGGATTTCAACTGTGCAGAGCAGATCAAGTCCCTAATCTGTGCAGTAAGAAGAAAATAGGAGGTATGTATTTCTGCATTAGTCAAAGCTGGTGCAATGACACATCTGCCATATCAAATATATACATCATCAATACGGAGGCAATGATTCTTAAATGTAACCCTTCATCTGTTATCCTATCTAGAAATTATATTCCATAATGGCCTCCTCCTTTACTGCTCCCCCAAACCTAAGACCTAAGATGTTCTGCTGTTTTAGGTCCATTCAAGTTGTTTCGGTCATAAGCACCATAACTACATGCCTACGCCAGGGCAGTCCCATGACCCTCCCCTGCTGACCTGTGCTCACACTGTGATAAGACATTCTGGGCAGAGCATGATTATGTCATCATGATGCAGGTTTTTGTAGAGAAAAGTCAGGGTTTTGTTTTTTACTCATTATACTGCACTGACACAGAGCACTCTTGTGCTTGCCTACAAAAAAAAAATTTTTTTATTGATTATACAATTCAGTAATTTTTGGCAACTCATGTCTAAATGCACTGCAGTTTGCCTCATCTTTATAGAGCTTTTCAGAGACTGCAGTTATTATTTATTTTGTATTAAAGGACTCCTCGAACACACAAGCCAGGATCCTTTTTGTAGATGTTTGCTCAACCATCATCGTCTCTCCTCCTACAAGATAAAGTCGTCGTTTTGTGAGTGCCATGTGTATGTGGATCGCAAACTCTGTCTCTGACAAGAGAAAAGGTAAGTCAGGATTAGTCAGAACGTTTCTGAATGCCTTTACATAACACTGGAGTGCCACAAGGTTGTCCTATCAACCCTCTTGTAGCCGCTTTACACGAAAATGTAACTCCTCATGTAGCTTTAACAACCTCTATCATAACGCTCATACAACCAAACGGAGATACACATCAACTTCTACCTCATCTACACTCATCTTTAATAAACCACTAGTGAGCATTGTCACTTTGTTCTGGGAGCTATATTAAATAGCAAATGGGAGCTGCATATATCATCCATTAACAAAAAAAGCTCAGTAAAGGATAGATTTCTTCATGTATTCAGTAAGCAAAGTTACATCTACCCCAGGCTATACTGGTGCAATTCTAACCTGTCATTAAAGAATTCATTCTTATGTCTGTCATCACTATCTGCTTTGGTGCAGCCTCATCCATAATAAACAGGAAACTGCAATGCACCAGTAACAAACAATCTTCCAATAAATGTTTTAAGAGTAATTGCATATGCTTGTTTTTGCATGAAATATTTGTAAAATACAAATAAGGTCACAAATAAGAATGTCTGTCCACATACTTTTGATCAAATAATGTATTAAATACTGAATTTTATACTATGTAATAAAATGTGTATACGTTGTGATGCTGTACACAGATCTGATTATACGAAACATGGAAAAATGAGGCCCTTCGTTTCAAACTTTAGATATAATAAGCTGGAATAGCTGTAAGTGAAACCTGTATGGGAACTGACAGCTCTAGTGCTGTGGTTGGTGGAGGATCATAGGGCTGCGTTATTGAATTTAGCGACTGAGATTTGCGGTCTTTATTTGGGGCTGAGTGATAGTAGTGAAGGGTAATGAGTGAGGAAAGAGCCTCCTGGAGGTTCAGGCACACAGGCACAGCACGAATGAATTATTCACACACAGGAAAGCCAGGCTGTTCTCGCTTACCCTCTTTCTCTATTTAGTCCTCTCTCACTTGCTCCCTTCCACCAACCACTGCTACTTCCTGTCGTTGTTTCCTTCACCTCTTTCTTCTCTTTGCTCTTTTCTGCTTCTGCTTGTTCTGCCTGTTTCATGCCTCCCGGAGGCTCTGTGTAATATTCACATGTTCACGTCTTTATTTATTGCCTTGTTTAATAGATCTGTCACGTTTTGCTCTGTTCTGTCTCATCAAGACTCTTGTTCACAACATCATACTCCTAACATCTTGGAGTACGTTTTGACACAGTACTGCTTGATTTGCGTTATGTCAGCTAATTTTGAGCCTGGTTCATATTATACTTTTTTTTTATTAACACCATTAACTCTGGCTATTAATTTATTTTAGAATAGGCTCTTTGAAAAGCTGTATTGGGACAGTGCCCATAAAAATATTAAATGGCAGTGCCGTAAATAATACTGAATTAAAATGAACTGTGGACTGGGGTAGCCTCGTGGTTAAAGTACTGGACTATGGAACAGGAGGTCCAGGGCTCAAAACCTGCCTCTGCCAAGCTGCCACTGTTGGGTCCTTGAGCAAGATTTTTAACCTGCAATTGCTTGGACAGTAAGACTGCAACTTGGAAGCTGCTTTGGATAAGCATGTCTGCTAAATGTTGTAAATGTAAACTTAAAAGTAACACTAAGCTGAATGGCATACCTTTAGAAGACTAGTTCAGACTACTGCAAAAGTCAAGTGTTAAGTTGGAATATCTTAAGCATTTACATGGCACTAAATGATGGTGAAGGACTTCTGGCAATTAAAGAAAACAGCACAATTCTTTTAGCTTAGTAGTAGTTTAGTTTCTATGCTCATTTGATGTTTTGAAGAATTCAAGTTTTGAAGATAGTTATATAATTAAAACCAATATTTTCCTTGAACTTTAGTATCAATGACTTACGGTCCTACATATCATTTCCTTATTACAAAAATCTATTATACTTACACACAAATACTTATTACACCAGTAGGAGTTTATGTGTTACTCAATCCCTTAGTGCATGACCCCTCACTAAGGCTAATAAGTGTCTCCATAATCCTGGTCACTGACTGCTTATATTTGCCAAACGTTAGTGGGCATGCTACGCCTAGTTTATCCTTGCAAAATCCTTTTCTGTACCAGGACATGGTCAATTGACTGGACAGCAACTCTGCAGTGGTCGGCAGAGTAGACTGCTGCATCACCCATACACCCACCTCCATAAATTTTTCACTAGGATATATGCAATCACCTAAAACGTTAAAACCACCTGAAAATATACATGTTTAGGTAGGTATTATGCATCAAACTGACCTAGAGTTTCCCAAAAGACACTCTCCAGCAACAGTGCAACCTAGTAGCAGCACTTCTCCAGTTGTTAATTGTCCATTTGATTGCAAAGAAGACCAGATTCACTGAACAAGCATTTTAATTTCTGGAACTTGTGTGCTCATTGTCTAGACTAGGAAGTTGGCACCATGAGCACCAGTTTGTGATGTGGTAGCCGCTTACTCAGCACTCAGGTCATCCATTCAGAACATCCATTCCATAAGCAGCATTAAATATATCTTTGACTTGTACCACAGTAGCTCATCTGTCCATTCAAAGCAGGTTGGAAAGAACATGTTATTGATGAGGCATTGATGAGTGTTTGTGGTTTGCCCCTCCTTCAACTACTGTGAAAGGGCATGTATAACTGCAGAATCAGAGCACCCCTCAAGCCTTGTTGTTTAGGAGATTCTCTGACTGGGCTGGGCATAATGATTTATCATTTGTTAATGTAAATCAGGTCTGTACTGTTTGTGGTTTCAATGTTTTAGCTGATGGATGTATCATGCACACTGAGAAAATGCATCTTAGGCTGTAAAAAACTAATGTTTTAGACTTTATTTGGTTGGCAGAATGTTGTTGCAATAGCAAGTATGAAATAATTGTGTTGCATCCTGGCCATTCTGTAATCAAACCTTGCATCCAGTGTTTCCTGGATAACTTTAGACTCAATAGACAGAATATCCTTCCTACACAGCATAAGTAAATTTTTATTTATAATGTATAATGAATAATTTGTATAATTACTTAATTAATTATGCATAAACTATTTTTATGTATAATATTTGTGGGAATCAATATAATCTATATCTGTCATATTCTGCAAGCACTACTTTCAATAACATTTTGTTCTTGGTTATACTATTAATCAATCAACTTGTTTGATCTGAAGAATCTTTTGATGTTAGTGATATAACAGGGTTAAATGAAGCAAAATAGCGAAACGTTTATGACAGTTTTGAGTTAGTGCTTCCTTAGGGTTTCTACTTTTATTCTAGGCATGAATTAAATCTAGGGTTCGAATATGTTAATAAAGTTGATGCTTTAATGAGATACATTTTAGTATAACTTTAATCTCAGTCTCATAAGGCTGGATTACAAGCAGTAATATGAATACATAATATGTTAAGGTTCATGCAGGTTACTATATGAAATACAATAACTCGTCTTCCTTATTTTTACACAAATAACAGATCTTTAAGACTCTCAGCCTTTTGGTTCTTCAAGCCCACAATGCCTCCTCTTTTTGCCACGACTCCCTTAACTTCTGCCCTCTCAGAGAGCAGGAGAGGTTGAAACTGGAAATGTGTAATTTGTCTGCGTGACTTGCTCTCCTACCCCAGATCCCACCTCTGGCTGAGTCATTAGGTGATGCTTTGCTTCATCTCACTGTACTATTTATGCAGATAAAAAAGGCAAATTAATGAGGGACAGCCTGACGTTCTGCAAGAAGCAAGAAATGTGTGTTTTCGCCATTTAAAACATCAGAATTTAAAATGCAGTGTGCTTCTATTAACCAATTTATAAGATACGAGTAGTAATTACTGTACAGCCAGTAGTGTAAGTAATGAAACAAATTAACCTTTAAGTGTATTTATTAAGAAATGTATTACAAAATAAATCATTACTATTATAGTCATTGCAAAGAAAACATAGTTTGCATACTCTAGACTGTTTTCTTGGGAACTTTTCTTATTGATTTAGGTGCATTAACTCACAAAAAACTGACATAAAAATGTTAACTTGGACATTTATTTACTGACAAAATTGATCAAATATTGCATAATCAGAGAATATGTAAATCTTTGTTTTCAGTATCTGGTGCCCTTTTCCGCAATAACTGCAACCAAATGTTTCAAGAACTGTCGATCAGGTTCATCAGACGGCTTTAAGGAATATGAGGCCATTCTTCCATATAGAACAGATGCAGGCTTAAACTATGATCCTATGACCTCCATGATTCACGGGCCAGACAGGCCACCAGTAAAGAGGGTGGTTTTATCCAACAACAAGCACGAACAATTCCCACAGTTTCATTGTCCACCATCCAGACACAGGTGGCACCTTCACTACATACCCCCGTCTCTACCTGAACCATTTGCAGCCAGAAGTGGCTTTGGAATAAGCATTACACTATGGTATATTTACTGCCGTGAGCTGCTGCTTTACGACTACATTTCCCAGGCTGCCTTCACTTCATTAACGTCAAGTCAAAATGTCTACAAAAGATTTTGTTGTTGATTTTGTTTTGCAGCCAGTTTAACTCATTTGTCTCTGTACTGTCTAGTGTGTCGATTGGATTCATGGTAAAGTCTGGAATGAAACTGGTACAAGTGAATAAGCTCAGCGAGCCAACAGTACTCAAAGATTTTAAGAACACTAATAACAAAACATGACTAAGCAAGTGTATCATGAGACTCCTGTAGCACTAACTATAACAGCTTAGCCAGAAACAGAAGAACCAGAGGGTAACACAGCCAAGAGGAATCATGTGAGAGTCAGCAATCCATCTCCCCGGCAAATAAAGAGAACATGAGCGATCATATATGAGAGGCAAGAAGACATCAACCCAAAACTCTTCGATTATGAGCCTATTTTGTTCCTAGTGCCTATAGCAAGGATCCAAAACTCAGCTATATAAGAGAATGGCTTTTGCCCTGCTGTGACTTTTTTACTTCTAGAAACTAATAGTTGTCCTGCTTCTTCTGTACTGTGGAGCCTGGCCATGTAAAGATTTATACAGTACAATAAGTGCTTTGTAAACAATGCAGAATCTGAACTGGTATGCAGTGTAGAATTGACAGGACTGGGCTTACATGATAGAATTTTCTAACTTTACTTAGTACTGGAGCCTCTACATTCTGAACCAAGTTGATTTTATTTATAGATTTACTAGAGCATCCAGTCAGTAGAGTGTTATATGTTTAGGTCTTGTATATTCAATCCTACACCTTGTGTAGGAGCTTTGGACCATAGACTTTGAAGTTGTGCTTGTGTTACATAAACAGTTTTTTAATGGAAAAAATGTGCCAATTACTAGAATGCGTTATTGACATTTACTGTGAAATTAACAAGCATCAGTCAAAATTCCAACATATCCAAATCTGAGTATGCAGCTAACCCAAAGTACACACACAATGTACTTATAAAGACTTCACAAGATGTCAAACGTGTTAAAAGTAATGATCCAAAGTATGAGTTGTGTATTGGATTTTTTAAATTGGCTTGACAATTGTTATACTGGATACTAATCATTTCAATAATGAGCCAAGTTAATGTGATTCTCACTGTATCAATATTTCGTATCACACATCATAAAATATGCATCAAACATATTTTCATCTCCTCTGCTCAGCCCTGAGCAAAAAACAAGTACGCAAAACGAATAGAACTAATCTTACAATTGCCATCTGGAAGAAGGAAGCACTTAATGTCCTATATACAAATGATGCTCAGTGATGTACCTAGCATCTGCACCCGAGAATCCTAAGGACAATAACTGCTGAACAAATGGACCATTTAGGTTTAAGAGTCAATTAGGACTTTTTAGCCTAAACTCAGCAGGCACTGTCTTGGCATGATTGTAATAATCCTCCAACTTTTATTGAGTGATCTATGTCTAAGGCATCTGCAGTGAATGTGATTACCACAGACAATAGTCCATTTACCAATTTCCTAAGCCAATTATTTGAAACTATAAAAAAAGAAAAGAAGAGCTGTTAATGTCAGTAAACACTTGTGTAAAACAGGTATTTTGTTTTTGGAGTAGACTTTTATAAACCACACAGCAAGATGCATTTATAAATTTAGCCCTCCATCTTTGTATGAGTAGCTAACCGTGTAGGCAGTTACCATCTGTGCAGTTTTTTCACATGCAAAAAACAATAAATTTTTTACAATTTACTGTAAGTAAAAAAATTTTAAATCACTGCTCCAGTGATTGTTGGATAGTTAAAAAAACGATTTGTGAGAACAACCTATAAATCAATTTACGCTCTATCAAATATTGTATTATATTAAGCATTATATAGCTGCATATCTTGTGCATTTACTGATAGACTTCACCAACTGCATATAACATTTAACTTAAATGTAAACTGATTTTCTGTCTCAGTACAGATGCTATCTGAAATATTGCTACTTGAATCCCTCTTCCAACTTGAAGTGTTTTATGTCTGAATCCTGTAATGCAAATTTCTTTAAGGTGTTTGTAGTTTGGAAATTCCACTCTGAATGTGCATTAGCATATCTTTGCAAATAGTGGCTTCTTATTTCCAAAATGGCAATATTAAATATTTTATTTTATTTAGTGGTTAGTTATAACACTGGAATATTATTTTATTGTTCTTAGATATTCCAAAGACCCAAACCCGCTCAGCTGCCATTTTATTTAGTGGTTATTTATAAGGAAACACTGTTAATTTCAGATTGTAGAGATTTGCACTAACCATACTGCAAAAAACAGACAGCAGTTTGCTCTTTTTATTTGCTTTGCAGTTACCTATTTAGGTGAACTCACATTTGCCTGCACGCAATACACAAGAGGTACAGGACGCATGAATGTGGTAAGGAGGCAAGACCCTGCACTAGTACACTAAGCCCTAGACCACTACACCTCGCCTCCTTACCACATTCATATGTCCTGTACCTTGTGTACTACTGTGTGCATACAAATGTGAGTTCACCTAAAAAGGTTACTGCAAAGCAAATAAAAAAGCTCTACTATCCAGCAGCTGAGCAGGTTTGAGTCTTTGAAATATTTAAGAACAAGAAAAGAATATTCCTATAAAAAATAAGAGAAGTAGGCTTTTCCGATCCAAATATTCCTCATCTGTGCTATTTTTTAAAACAAGTTTCTTGTGGCTGGAGTTTGACTGTACAAATACTATATTTTTGTACCTATTAATGAAACATGTTACAAATAATTTGGATTAAGATTAAGAAGGCATTAAGTATTAAACACTACAAACTCAGTAGCCAATATTTAACCAGCAAAACTGCATGGTAAGTACCAGATACTTAGACATAGCAATGACAGGACCTTAGCATTTAGAAGGGATTTCACTGGGTCTGTGTTGCGGTACAAACTCAACATTCTGTTTTACTGAGTGACATTTGAAAAGCTTTCAACATCAGGGCATTCAGCCGAAGCACAGCAAGATGCATTTACAAAATAAACTGAAAGGCCCTTCGTTCCACAGTGAACCGAATTCTAAAGCGGTGCCAGGCGCTGCGGCCTCAGTTGGGGTTGGGGGACACGTTGACCTTCAACTCGAGTCAGATGTCTGGCTGTGTGCTGACGCCCAACTGCTCCATGTTAGCTGAGTACAGAGTACAGCTATTGCTGTGTGTGCAGTTAAATCGCATAAAGACACCAAAAGAAACCTGGTCCTACTGACACTATAGACAGCTACATGGCTTGAGACTGAAAGTAAAATATTGGTTTCTTTCAAACTTTTGGCCTGATTCAAAAGTTCAAAGCTTGAGTCAAACAATTTATCTAAGACCTCTATCATGGTTTTACTCAAAACCCAGAGACAAATTACAGGTGAGCCTGTAGTGCTGCAAATTGCAATGTATCAGAGCTACACTAACTGAGATTATACAGTGCATCCGGAAAGTATTCACAGGGCTTCACTTTTTCCACATTTTATTACGTTACAGCCTTATTCCAAATTGTATTAAATTAATCTCTTTTCTCAAAATTCTACACAAAATACCCCATTATGA
>JAUZSU010031039.1:0-10414 GCA_034780255.1 Parotocinclus maculicauda | reverse complement strand
TTTTCGGCTTTGTTCGGCTGCAGTCGGGCTGGTAGGCTGTGCTGTGCTTGTGCTAAGTGAGTAAATAAATAAGATGGAGGCAAGTGAATCAGCGGCAGAGCGACTCGGGTTAGCCGAATCCCATGTGAAGGAGGAGGAGAAGGCGGTCGGAGAGCTGCAGCAGGATGAGGGGGAGCGCTCCGACATTCATCCGGACCCAGCCGAAGTTAGCACGATGCCGGGCATGGCGGAAGCAACCGACATCGCTTTAGCCGAATCCTTGCCGAACACAGACGATGCCGAGGCGTCGTTTGCGGGTCGGTTTGCACCCAAACTCAACTCATACTACAAACAACATCTCCAAATGCGTATATGGCTAGCAAAAGATTGATAAACAAAGCAGCAAACAAGCAGTACTGGTACCTAATACTGTATTCGCTTTATGTATTATCTTAGTATGCCATTACACCTTTGTATTAACTGGTAACAAAAGCACGATGCAACAACTGACTTCTGAAGTTTCCAAAAAGGTGCGACGGGTTAACTTTTGTTTTGGTAATACATCCAGTAAACAAACCCTAAAACGGAGTAAATGCTAATACTAAATTGAGTAAATACTAAACTGACTTTCCAAAACCTTTAGATATTTTGTTAATTTTGAAATGTAAGCTGTTGAAAGAAAACTTCAATTTTATTGGTACGTTTTTGTAAACCTCAATCCACCTTGAAAAATGTGTAAAAGAATGATGTAGAATTAGACATACCCAGACATAACAAGTATAATTTCTCTTCACAGAGGTGACCACAGTAACTGTTGATGGTGTCCAAAGCGGAGATGACAGCGTGTTCTCGACATCTGTGGCTGCAGCAACCACTATACCTGAGCATGTGCTTGTATGTTTTTCAGTTATTTTAGATAACTATTTTAAGCCTAGCCTTGTCCTGATCACATTTACCCATATGATTCCTATACCATAGTAACATTTCCACAGAGCAAGAATAAGTAAGCTGCTCAATGCTTAATGGTGGCATACATAAATCGACACTCCAATATGTGACTATAACCCACGTTTACAGCAGAACATATGTGGAATCCAAACGTAATAGCTTCCACAAAGTATCCTATTATCCAAAATTGTGTGTTATAACATAGGTACCTAATATACCTAAAAATAGTCCTGATATAATGATTATCAGTCTGAAAAGTGTTAATTGGCTTAACACAATGGATGTAGATGGCGATTAATGTCTTCTTAGTGCCAACGACACCCTTCACTTTCCTGCTATCTGTAAGTACAATTTTGAATTGTTTTAAGATAAAGTTGTAGAAGAAGCACACTGTGAGACAGCAGAGGGATGTTTGGATAGAAAAGAATAATAGACAGTTAGCATTAAATTTATTGTATCACAGGTACTGATTAAACAAGTGTGTGTGGTGTGTGCAGACAGGTAGGACCACTCTGCAGATTGGGGACAGTCTTAGCAACCAAAAAGCCACTCTGATCGTGGTTCACACAGATGGGAGTATTGTGGACGCCACTGGCTTGAAAACCACAGCTGCACCCATGACGCCAGGTGTGTGTGTTTTAAATATTATGTTTAATCTGTTTCATGGAAGAAATTTTGCTTTCAGAGGTGGAGGGCTCAACTGACTTAAATACGAGGTGGGTGGGTTGGGTGTTCATTTGACTAACTTACACTTTGGCGTCCAAATAAGTCTCGTCTGTTATTTTTTATGTTATATTATTGTTATGCTGCTTGGCTGTGCCTAGTTACCAAACACACACACACACAGATTCAAATGTTAATGTAAATGAAACCTATGATATCAAAACCATCTAGCTGACGTGACTCAGGTAGAATAAATGTAAACAACATGCCCAACATGTTAACAACTTACAGTGGCAGGTCACTGTTTCCTGATCAAGACCAACTAACTTTCAAAACATGCTCCATGTCGCTGACTAAACTGCTGCTTTCTTGCAACCCTGAAAATGATGGTGGCTAAGACAGCAAATTAATGAATTTTTGTAAGTTTTCATATACAAGCAAAACAAATCAGAATGATCAGGTGACTCATTTATGTAATTACTGATAATGATACTTGAACAACTGTTGTGTCTAGTATTTAATTCTGATCTTCTACAATAAATGTTGTATTCATTTATTCATACTTACTTAATCCAGTGCAGGAGCAATGGATATTGCAATATTTCAAAACATGTTTATTGTAAAAAAAGAGAACAGGTCAGATACTTTTAAATTAGTTAGGCATAGAACTCCAGAAACTATCACAGCTCTCAAGGTGGATTTAATGAAACAAAATTGGACAGACGTATTTAAAAATAATGATCCAAATAAGGCATACGGGGTTTTTCTGTCCATACTAACAGGATTATATGAAAAAAAAACTGTCCTTTAAGAAAACACAAAATAAGAAACAAATTTGAGGGTAAACCATGGATAACAAAGGGGATTGCAAATGCGTGCAAAAAGAAAAATGTATTATATAACAGATTTTTAAAACAAAGAACAAATGAAGCAGAATGCAAATATAAGAGGTATAAGAATAAATTAATAAGTATTATGAGACGTAGTAAGAAGGATTACTATCAGAAAGTATTGGAGCAGTGTAGGAGTAACATACAAGGAATATGGAAAATTCTTAATAGCATAATTAGAAAAGGTTCTGAAAAAACAAGTAATCGTAATTATTTTGTAAAAGAAAACCAAAGAATTATAGATAAAGCAAAATACATTTCTAATGAATTTAATGATTATTTCATTAAGGTAGGATATAATTTAGCAAAAGAGATTGTGGAGCCTAAAAATAAGGATGGGATAGAATATGATATAATTACTAAAAATCCTCACTCCATTTTTATCAGGGGAACTGACGAAAAAGATAAAAATACTTGAAATTGTAAACAAATGTAACAATAAAAAGTCTTCTGACTATAATGACATTGACATGTCATTGGTAAAAAATATAATAGAATGCATAGTGAAACCTTTTACACATATTTGCAACCAATCCCTGCAAACAGGCATATTCCCTAACAAAATGAAAACAGCTAAAGTTATTCCAATCTATAAAGGGGGGGACAGACATCAATTCTTTAATTATAGACCAGTTTCTCTTCTATCCCAGTTTTCAAAAATTTTAGAAAAACTATTTGTCCGTAGGCTTGATCACTTTACAGAAAAGCACAATCTATTAAGTGATCATCAATATGGTTTTAGAGAAAATAGGTCCACCTCGATGGCAGTGATGCAACTAGTAGAAGAAATAGCTACAGCAATAGACAAGAAGGAATATACTGTCAGACTTTTTATAGACCTAAAAAAAGCATTTGACACTATTGATCATGATTTATTGTTAAAGAAACTGGAAAGATATGAAATGAGAGGTGTAGCATACTCATGGCTTAAAAGTTACCTAGGAAACAGATATCAATGTGTGCAAATAGGCAATAGCAAATCTGACTTATTAAAGGTCACTTGTGGGATTCCTCAAGGTTCAGTGTTGGGACCTAAACTGTTCACACTGTATGTAAATGATATTTGTAAAGTATCAAAACTACTAAAAATTTTATTGTTTGCTGATGATACAAATTTATATTGTTCTGGGGAGAAATTGGAATTGCTTCTGAATACAGTCGGAAGAGAATTGAGTATTTTAAAGAGATGGTTTGATATCAATAAGTTATCATTGAATTTAGATAAAACAAAATTTATAATATTTGGTAACCGACAAATTAAGAAGGAAGTTAAACTTAGGATAGATGATGTTGAAATAGAAAGAGTGTATGAAAATAAATTTTTGGGGGTGATAATTGATCATAAATTATGCTGGAAACCACACATAAAGAATGTAAAAACTAAAATGTCTAAAACCATTGCAATACTGTATAAAACCAAACATATTTTGAATCAAAATTCATTATTTATACTGTACTGTTCCTTCATAGTTCCATACATGACCTATTGTGTGGAGGTATGAGGAAACGTATATAAAAATAACACACACCAAATTTTCATGCTACAGAAAAAAGCATTAAGAATTAATAACCAAGCGGTCTTTCATGAATCAACTAACAAATTAATTGTTAAATCACATGCGCTAAATTTTACTGATCTAGTTAACCTACACATGGCACAGTTCTCATGTTCATTACAAAACTACAAATGTACTGTAGTGTGTTTAAATACCAAAAAATGATTAGAAATAGATCTGATTTGTTCACTTGCTGAGGGGCCACGTCCATTATGGTTGCCAAGAATGGATGTACTTGGATTTCAACAAGTTTGGTTAGGTGGTATAAGTTAAAGTAACACACATGGGTTTCCTTAGCACGAAATTGTCTAGATTACAAACTGTCAGTGGTTTAATGTTATGACTGATCAGTGTCAAAAGTTGCTGATACAGTCAAAATATACCATTTCAAATCTTGGAGAGTTAACTAGCTAGGTAGTCCAGCATTAGCTCATATAATGCTTTTCAAATAAGCTTTTTTGCAAACACAAAGAGAAAATCATATTTAAAAAAACTGAAACTTGAATTTCGTAACATGCTAATTAATTTGTTCTAAACACTAATGACATCCTAAGGGAATTGGATATTTAAAGTTAGGGTTTTGATTACACTTTATAATACTGTAAGTATGTACAACACCAAGTCATTAATCTGAATAAAAGAAGTCATAACTTACATTCAATATTTTATTGGAAGATTTAAGATAACTTGTGAGATCTGATCCATGAAAATGTCAGGGCAATCAGACAGCTTTTTGTCATTCATAGCCCTTTAAATTATATTATGTCCTAACTTTTGACTGTTGCAGTTGTTGTCGATAATCATAATTGTCATGAAAATCAAAGAGGAAATAAGCTATGCAAATAGCTTGGAAAGGATTAATGTTTTGACACTTACTGGCACACTGACAAAAACTGTTCTAATGTCATTTATTCCATCTCAATTTCCTTTTCATATATACCAGAAATCTAAGATAAAGTTACATGTCCCGAATATTTTTGTCTCACATTTAGTATGGTAGAGTTTCTTGTTGGGGGTGTTTGTTGATGAGTGTTGCTATTTTTGCTGCATCCTGTAAAAGCCATGAGACTCAAAGATTTTATGGTTGACTTTGTTAAATTAAGCATGATTTTGTTTTGCAATGATAAATATATAAAAAGAATAGTTTTATTTGCGTCTCGAGACACCCAATATAACAGCAGGGGCTGTTTCTGAGCTGAGGGAAATGGCTTGCACAGTCTTTCCTTATTGTCAAGAATCTCTGAAGATCTTTTGCTGATGCTGAAAGCATTTTTGGCAATGCTTTGCTCAAGAGGTGCAGTTAATGTTGAATATATTTGTGTAATGAGATCACTCTGAAACACAAGCTTATATTAGCTAGCCTTCTGTTTATGTTGTTGGGAATGTCAGCCGGATGCGTTTGTTATCATGAGCGTTGACAGCTCACCAGGAGCTCACGTTATTGTTATTTAT
The DNA here is from genome assembly GCA_034780255.1 of Parotocinclus maculicauda. Lineage (NCBI taxonomy): Eukaryota > Metazoa > Chordata > Actinopteri > Siluriformes > Loricariidae > Parotocinclus > Parotocinclus maculicauda. The sequence continues at coordinate 4,926 of JAUZSU010031039.1, read as the reverse complement.
CCTGAAGGGGTATGGCAGAATCCTGTCTAATGAAAGCCCTTTTTCACATATCGTTAATGGGATCTGATCAGTAGAGCAGCGGCACTTGGGGAAAAGAGGGTTTATTCACGACAGGTAAATGATAGGAAAACATGGCAATGCATAATTAATGTATAAACATTACATTTGTTCGGCTCAGTTTTGGGCTCTGTAGCCTTGTCTTAACATTGAAGTGTTTTTTTTTTGTCTTTCGGATGTTTCATTTATGTACTTTTATTAGTTTGGACTGTGTTTCCACTTTAAAACAAATAACAAAAAATGTAAATAAAAACATGTATTATGTATTCACATATTATCTGAAATAGTAATTGAGAAATTGTAAAAATCTGCGCTTGCTTCAGCGGTGTGGGGCAGCCAGAGCATGCTGGTGAGCTGACACCCAGCTAGAGCTTTAGAAGAAGCGCACACTGAGCCCAGACTCAGTCAGCATATGTTGGTTTTCATATGTCTTTTTCACAAAGACTTGCGATGGACAGCAGTGTGTGTGTGTGTGTGTGTGTGTGTGTTTGAGAAAAAGAGCGAGTTAAAAAGTAAAAAGCAATGGAGTTTTGAAATTAGAATGAGGCAAGCCATAAACAGTTAGACCTGCAATAAATACATTTGAGCAAGATTGCTGAGCACAAAAAATTAAATTGCATAAGGACTTTTAAAATGTGTAATTAATAATAATAACATAGATCTGCTCTCTGAGTAAAATTATTTTTAGTGATTATAATACAAGTTATTACATACAACAAAACAGAACTTAAAATTTAATTACTTGTTTAAAGTCTCTAGACGTCCTCATACTCTTTAGAAGCCTCTAGTGTGTGATGAGCTGCTGATAATCAAGAGGTGAAGAGATGACTCATGTTCTTCCATCCATTCCACAGGTCACCTCACTACGCCTGTCCTGAGGTCATCCGGGTGAGTGTGTACCGACAGTGCTTGTGAATGACGTCTTCAACAAGCAGTTTGTAGCCTCTGTATATTCCCTGTCAGTTACATTTCTCTCTCTCTCACTCTCTCTCTCTTACTCTCTCTTCCACTCTCTTTGTCTCCCTCTTTCTTTCACTATAATTTTTTCCCCTATCTCTGTTTCTATCTTTCTCAGGGAGAGAAATATGATGGGAGGAAAGCAGATGTATGGAGTTGTGGGGTCATTCTGTTTGCTTTATTGGTGGTAAGTGCTGGTTTGGGATATAGTGTATAATTTAAAGTTCAATACTGTCTTTGGCTGTCAATAAAAGTGTTTGTTTAAACCTAAATTAAAGATAACATGAATTATGTGGTTTCCCTATATCCAGCCAATGAGAACCCAGAGATGTTTGTCTCCCTACCACTGTGTAAGAACACCCCTGCCGTTGTCACTAGCAAGCGCTATTTAAGCGTAATGCTCTGCCAGTGTTTTGATATGTGGGGTCAAAAAAGTTGTTTTCTAAATAGCTGTTTCAGCTAAGCTATGCTAAAATAGCTGACTATTGCATTAAAGATTCCAGGACAAAAAAACATTGTGTTCTTTGTTTATGTCATCTAACTTATTAATTGCTTCATATTTTCAGCAGTGGGATAAATGTATGCAATCACTATATACTGGTTGGGGTCAAACTGTATCTGGGGCCTGTCCTTGAAATGCTGGTGTATGGTAGGATTGCACCCTGGACAGCCAGCAAGGGGCAATTTGCAGTATCTAAAGTACCTACTGTCATATTTTGGAAGGTTGAATGAAAGTGGAGGGTCTGTAAAAATGTGTGGACAGCAAAAGACAAACTACATGCAGTGCAAGACAAATATGGCCTATAATATTTCCCAAAGGATTTTCTTTTTTTTTTCTTTTTTTTTTATTCCCTCCACTTATTTATCCCCCATATTCCCTGTGCTCCCCTTTCTTACCCTTTGTTCTTATATTTTTTTTCGTCCACCTTGGTGTGAATTTCCCTTCAGAATAATTTTGTAATAGATTTTTTTAATCTACTGGGATATCTGAATAGGACCACACAGTTGCCAGGCTGAGAATATTGAATAAACAATGCAAATAGACTGCATCTCATTAACAATAAGAAAATCCTTACTGGCTTTCCTCTGGCTGTTTACTTCTTATTTCCAGAAGTTTCGGAACATAAAGATGCATTTTTTCTGTGCACGACTATTGTTTAAAGGCTGCACTGGGAGTGTTTGGTGGAGCTCCTGAGCTGAGCCAGTTAAACTACTATTTGTATGATTGTGTTTGACAGGTTCTCTCCCCTGTAGTCAGCCTGCCTTCCGATCATCAGTTATATGGGCTTGGCGTAGCCACAGAGCAGCTATTCATCAAACACACGTCTGTAAGGGTGTCAATGTTATTGATGAACTGCTTGGTTAAGAAGATTGTGAAAGGCAAAATTAATTGCAACAATATTTGTTGGTTCTTTATTCTTTTTCTGCCTCAAAATTTTTGAAATGAGCACAGCGATTCTGGGATTATTGTGTCCTACAAATGTCATGTTAGTCAAAATGGTTATGGCTGAGAGAGGTGAGTTCAAGAGCAGCCTGTCAAAGGCAGTAAAATTCAGTTTTACAGTTGCAAACTTTAAGCATTTTGTTAGTCTTGTTAGTCTCTTAGTAATCGAGTTTTATGGTCTCCTAATTTTCATACATCAGGAACAGATTGTAATATATAGCTTTTCTTAAGTTTTCTCAGTGACCTTAATGTTTCTGTTCACTTTTTCTCATTTCTGCTCCGTTCTTCAGGGAGCCCTGCCATTTGATGACGATAATTTGCGGAACTTATTAGAAAAAGTGAAACTGGGAGTGTTTCACATGCCACACTTTATTCCACCAGACTGCCAGAACCTTCTACGAGGCATGATAGAGGTGGATGCTGGCAAACGGTTAACGGTGAGGAATTCCTATTCTGCATTTCTACATTTTATTTTAATTTATTTTAGTATCCACACAAGGTTTTTGATGTATTCTATTTATTTATACTTGTGTCTGCAAATGGGCCATGGTAATTGGTTAATTTAGATGTTAATAAGCTTCAAAAGGTGTGTTGGCAGCTGTATTAATGGAACATATGCATAATATATTGAGGTGTGCATATTTCAGAAGTTAAGAAAATAGGCACATTTAATCATGTAAACAAAATCGAATAAGTAATAAATGAGTAGTAATGAGTTATAAATCTTAAAAACCTTAGTTTAAAGGAGTGTGGTTAAATAATAAAAAATCCTTAAAAAAGTTTCTTCAAATACTGTTGATCACTTACCACTGATTGATACCAAAGGCTTGGTTTGTTGGTTTTTCACTGTCTGGGGAAAGTGTGAGCTGTATTTAAGGAACATTTTGAATGAAATAGATTGTAATGCCAGCATCCCCTCTTTGTTGCGAGGGGGTAGGGCATTCCCAAAGGCTCACAGCATGCTCTGGTAATCTTTGGTAAGGGCACTGTTTATTAATATTTAATGTCTTATTATAGCAATCTAATATGTGGTTTATATTTATATGGGTTTCAGCAACCTTATTAATACATTAATGCGGCAGTGGCTTTGCAAGCGGTGGCGTTAAAGGACAAGATGGTGGGAGCGATAACAGCAGAGTACCCTGGTCTACCAGGCCTACTCATACTTCTCTGTGGAGAAACCTGGCTCCAGAAGTCTATTTGTTTGTGCTGATGCCTGATCACCTTCAATGGCACGTTCAAATGACTGCACCCTTTATGTTGGAATGGACAGTAAGGGAAGTGAAAAGCGCAAAGCTCATCCTCTGCTCGAAACACTGCTACTCAGCAGCTACTCAGCCAGACAACGAAGTAATGTTGAAGCGAGATGAAACCAAGCACTCGATGCTCCAATGGATAAGGTGTTTTTGGTCACAGGAGGCAAGGGTCCAAAGCATGGCATTGCAGTAAACTGGCTTTGTGAGTGGTGAAAAGCCAGCTGCAGAGGGCTGTTAGCTCAGTGGCTCTTCAACACTCCAATTGTGTGAGGCTGCTATATCGTACAATTTTATGGTATTTGAGAAATGCAAATAAGCCTCTGCTTTATGACCCTAAAACATGATAACCTTACAACCACATTCCCATAGTAGTGCCAGAACACAAAGACATATAGTACCTCACACAAACTTGGGTAAAAAATGTTTATTTGAATAATTTCCCAGAATTCATTGCTGGGGTCAAAATGAGTAAATACACTTGAAGGCAACATAGTTTTTAAATTGGTGACAGGTTATACAGTGAGCAGATTGGGATGGTTGTTTAAGCAGGTGCAACTACCTCCACAGTTTCTGGTTGGCTCTGGTTAACGAAGCCTGAATTATTGAACATTATATGTTCATGGGCACAAAATTGAATTTGCAAAACAGTTAACACACTAGTGTTGATCTTCCTCAGACTGGTATAATGGTGCTTCACTAATGAAAAAATCAAGCTCAACTTTCAAGAATGGTAGTTGACAGGTCAGCTTTGTAGGATGGAGCATTGTCATTGATTAATATTTCAAAGTTCAAATAAATCAGATATCAGATCGAGATCTTGACTGTTTGCTGCCTATGTCATTGAGTTCCTTTGCTGAAGAAAAGCTTTAACACTCTATACTCTGTTAAAATATTATCACATTATTTGTATTCAGACCAAGTTTTAGATGCAACTGGCAGGGAACAACCAACATCTTTTGCCACACTCCAAGGTAGATTTTCTTTCAACCGTTTTATAATACTTTTTATAGGTTTAGTTGACAACTGCATTGTGTTCAGGTTTTCTTTTAATTGGCCAAATCCAGCAGCTCATTAAAGACTGTAAGAACTGACTTTTAATTGCAGACAAAACTGCATAGTATTTGTTTAAAAAAAAAAAAGTTTGATAATTTCTTCCTCAACATTGAGGGATTCCATGTTTTTCTCTACTTGAGCAGAAAGAATTGTTTAAAG
>JAUZSU010031028.1:0-10414 GCA_034780255.1 Parotocinclus maculicauda | reverse complement strand
CTGAACACTCATTAAAAACACTATCCTGAATGAAACAGGAATAGTGTAATGGTTCTGTTGAAATACATTGAATTTTCATCTAATGCTTTTAAGGGGATCTGTTGTGGTTTCTTACTCAGGGTTTTACTGATTGGTAGAAACAATATGCAGTCGTAAACCAGAGGCTGTGAACTAAGCCTAAATAATACTGCTGTATAAATACTACTATTACGTTGCCTTGTACTTTATGTATAATAACCACTCATTTATTCAGTACATCAATTTTGCCTAACACTAACTTTTGTCTACAAAGATGCCTGCCCCTACTTTCCATTCTTAAACTGATTAATGAAACAACATTAATGTATGCATATAGTATTATCCTATCTGAGGTTATAATACAATATAAGTAAAACATATAATAAAAAGAATAAAATACAATATGATAATATGGTTAGATGTCCTTTTACTTTCAAAACTGCCTTAGTTATTTGTGACATAGACATAATTTGCCCTGGTTGGTGCTGTTTCCAAACCAGGCTGTGATGCTTTCCATCAGGCTGCTTTCTGTGATCCAGGTGAAAAGTCCCTAAAGCATCTGAGGTGGTAGAGGCACTGAGTCCACTTCACCAGGAATTGGTGTGACAAGAATGAATGACCTACATACCATAACATAGGCTGCTGTCATTTTAGACAAATAATTTCCGGTTCACTAACACTTCAATGACTAAGTTAATATTTAAAGCCTATTGCAAGGAATCATACTTGGAAGCAATGTAGTGTAGCCAATCCTCCAAGTTTGTGGCAGAACCCAAATCAGAAAAATATACATATACAGGGTACCTAAAAAGTAACCCATTATTGAACTTTGTCTCTTCACCCACAAAGCTCACATTGAATCTCTACATACTTGTTAGTCCCCTTGACTCTGTTCTCTAATAGACAGGACCCCTACAGCACCACCACAAATTAGGTACTATTTAGGTGGTGGATCAATGTCACCACTGCAGTGACCCTGATGAGGTGGTGGTGTGTTAGTGTGTGTTGTTGATACAAATGGATCAGACACAGCAGCGCTGCTGGAGTGTTTAAATTTAGAGACAGGAGCTTATCAGCACAGCTTGTATTAGCCATCCTTAAATCCATCAAAAGTTCTCACATAATGCTGCATACAGGATGTTGTTTGCTGGTCATTTTTGGTTGGTGGATTATTTTCCTTCCAACAATGCCACTGATATGTTCACAAACTCCAGCAGTACTGTTGTGTCTGATGGATCTTGTTTCTTCCTGTATGTGAATGTTGCTAGATGTGGTGTTACATTTACATTTATAGCATTTAGCAGACGCCTTTATCCAGACGACTTACAACTCATATAGTCTGTGAGTTAAGGGTCTTGCTCAAGATCCCAACTGTGGCAGCTTGGCAGAGGTGGGATTTAAACCCTGGACCTTCTTGTCCAGAGTCCAGTACCTTAACCACTAGGCTACCACAGTCCCGCCGTCCCGTTTGGTTCAAGATGAAGTGCCAAATCTGGTAATCCATATTATCCACGCATAATTTCACATTATTCCAAAGAGCAACTTGTGATATAAATGAATGCCTGGCTTGCTCTGTCTTCAAGTACCAACATAAATACTCAATGGGGCATAGAGGAGTAAATAAGTGGGATCAAATTAATACAAATAATAAATAAATAATAATAATAATAATAATAATAATAAAAATAATATAACAATAAATGAGAGAAAAAGCAAAAGGACACACAACTGTAAAATGGAAGCAAATGTCACTTCTGAATGATTCCACAGAGCATGTGAAAAGGATTTCCATATGAAGTGAACTTATAATAACACAATAATGACTGGTTGGGGGTTCAACAGTCTAGGGCTGTAGATTACAAATGACTAGTTTCAAATATTAGGATCATTCTTGAGTCATTTTTGGTAAAATTGAGACAATACACAATGAGTGTTTAGACACTGTCAGGTGGCTGAACAAACCTGACTCTCTGGAATGGCAATTATTAATGTTATGTGGATTTGACACAATGTACCAAATAGACTAATTGACCTTTCATCTGCTTCTGTTCATATGTTCTCTTCCTAATCAGGTCTTATTTTCAGAGCAGCTCCTGGAGCCAGAGTTAAGTTGCTTTTGTACATGGAATCAAAAGGTGTCTAGACATGCGCAGACAAGACTTGACCTTTGACAAATACCTTAGAATTTTAAACTACAGTGATCTTAGTTCAATGGAATTTATGCAGTGCTCCAGTAAAATAAAATAAACTAGTCAAGGATTATGTTAAAGATGTGTATAGACCACATGTGAAAGTGTGGGCATATTCAGAGGACAGAACCCTATAAAGAACTGGCGTGTTACCATGTGAGCACGTTTACCTGCACCTGGTAAATTAAAGGATTCCAGGTTCTGCACTCAAACCTGATCAGGATAAGCACAAGAAAATTTTTACTGTACAATATACTACATGTGCCAAACTTACACACAGTGAGTAAAAAAGCTTATTTGAGACAATGTTCCATTGTGAAAAGCGCTATATAATAAATCTGATTTGACTTGACTTGCTGCCATGGATGCCAAGCAGGAGAGCCAGTAGCCCATTGTGCCTTAGCGTACTACCAGTCAGTAATCTAATAAACACAACCTGCACCATCACCCAAACTGCAGAAGACTCTTCTAAGACATGAACCCTCTGGCTCTGTTCAAAATCGCTATCCACCAGGTTTGTTCGTGGCCATTTTAGTCCACAAACAGCATGCTCTGTAATTGTTTTTATACAATTTTTAAAATGTTTGTTTGCTACTTTTACTGTGTAAAGTTTTTAACTAACATCATACTTAATCAATAATTATAAAATAGCCATTGTTTTTTTTATTTGTAAGCCTTTAAATGCTATCTTGTTTGCACAATGCAATAAAAAAAAGACCATTAATGACCAATAGCCACTAAAAATAACCAGTATCTATATTTTTAGTGCTACTGATTTTCTTGTATTATTAATGGCACCTACATGGATATGTAACTGACTATTTTGCACCATTATTTTTGTGCACGAAATAAAAGAAATAAAAGAAATAATACTCAACCTGTTTGTGAACTAAAATGGCCACCTATATATTAAATGAATTTTTCACTTTCAACAATTTTTTTAAAAATTTGCATCAGTCCTGATCATGAAAACCAAAATGTAATTTAAGTTCAAATTTTTTAACACTTTAAATGCCTGTTAGATCACGCAATGCTAATGCTTGTAAAAAAGATAAAAACATAAACACATTTTAACCAACTAATACATGCTACCTGGTTGCTTTTTTAAAACAAACATTTCAGCTAAATATTTGTCATTAAATTAGCAGAATCAATGACGTTTTTTGAACAGAAAGAGACAAAACATCCACTTAACATGTTCGTGGACAAAAATGGCCATCATATGTTTGCTTATGCAAAATGGTAAAGAAACACCATATAGTGAAAATATTTGCTACTTTCGCTGCTTATTCGTTTTAATTATTAAGTGCTGATGATAAAACCTAAAAGTTGAATCAGTTCCGTTGTTTTAGCCCTTTAAATACCAGTTAGATTAAATATTACTTCTAACTTTAACCCTGTATTTTTCACCATATAACTGATGCAACCATATATTTTCAATCATTGCAGGTCAGTACCAGCGACAGATTTTTTGCATTATCATTTCTTTTTAGCAATGGCAAAAATTAAAACAAAAACTCCCACTTGACATGTTAGTGGCCAAAATGGCGATATATTGTTTTTACAAAATAATACAAAATTACCACAAATGAAATGGTATGTTTCAGTGAGTGTGTGTGTGTCTGTGTGCATTCTCAAGGACGGCATGATGTGCAAACCACACTTTCCACAGCTGGAGCAAGTGTTTCCCGTTCTTCTCCTGTGGGTGCACAGTTCACACCTTCTTCTCATATTGCCGTTGGGTCAGGCTCTGATTCAGACTGCTGTCTCTCAGCAACAATGGCAGCACGACTGCTGAGCGTGGGGGACAAGGTCGCCTTGCAATTGCTGGGGTCACCAGCATGTGCCCCAGCTCTTCCAAGAACACTCTCCGGTGGTAGGTCTTAGATGACTCCCACTCATGATGGAATGATTTACACAGGACAAAGCTACTGTGTGCCGACACATCCAGGACATTGTAGAAGAGAGCCAGTGGCCAACAGCTAGTTTTTCTTCAACAACTGTAGGTGCCACTGTAGCAGTGGAAAAGAATTATTTATTTGCTCATAGTTCACATAAAATCATTGTGTGACCATTTGTATCATATTTGCTACGCGGGTTTCTAAGACTTTTAACTTGCCTTAAAAACCGGTTGTATATGATCGGACACATGTATTCTTCCCTCTAGTGGATTATCACTATACTACAGGCAGTAGAAGGGCTTTTTTGACCTTCTCAAAAAGACTGGTGCCATATAAATTGTCCACAAGCTTTCGACCGGAAGATCTTTGCTCTTTTTGAAGATGTTAGGGAAAAATACCATTTGTATCGTTGCTCATTTTTAATAATGGGTACTTTCTGTGTTTAAACAGTGCATGCTTATTTAATAATTAATTATTTATATTTATATACAGTTAAATCGGTTCAAAAATGTGTGTATCAAATAATCATGAGCTTTATACCTGAATTGTCATGTCACATTTTTGTAACGTAATCTACACCTTGCCTGTCACAACACGACCACACACTATTTTTCTGATTTAATTAATTCAAATTATTTTAATTTATTTAATTAGTAATTGACTGAAATGGCATTTCAAAATGCGTTTGGGTATTTTTCGCAATAACAATTCCTCTGAAATCCTAACACTATACTACACTATACTATAGTGACCAATTTATGTGTGTAATTTTAGATGTTCTATTCAAAATGATTAAAGGAAGAAACTATCATGGACATGATAATGGATGGCAATTCAAATGACGTGGAGCAATTAGGAGAAGCTGATGAGGAAGAGGAAGAATGGATACCTCAGATCATGCATGATGATATAAGTTCAGATAGCAGTGATGATCAGGATGAAAGTGTAGCCCAGACAAGCATCAAAGTTGAGTTTCCAACAACAAAACAGCACAATCAGAAACGAGTCAGTGCAGAATGGGGAAAAAATATAGATGGAGAAAACCACAATATCAAGCTCCATCTGTTGATTGCATTGGATGCTTTGAGGAAGACACAAAGAACAAATGTGACATGACACCATGCATGTATTTCAAACAGTTTTTTTCCCACTTCCAGCGGGAAAAAAATCACAAGGACAGAAACTGTTTTTGTGCCTACCACAAAGTAAAATAGAACTGCTGGAAAATGTTTTATGATAAAAAAAAAACCAGAGGAAAATTACCTGAAATGTTCTAGACTTAATATCTAGACTGTAAATGTTATGTGCGAAGTTTGTTTTTGTATCTAAAATTAATATTGTTGTGAGTCAAATGTTGCCCAAAATGCCCAATGTATCAAATGTGATACAAAAAAAATAGACACAAAATGATTTGGCAAAATTTTTTTGGGAGGATTTGATTGAAAGATGAATAATCATCTAAGTTTCAAAAAATGTGAATTTGACTATTTTTAGATGTGTCGGGTTCTAAAGGGTTAAGTTATTTTATATTATTATAATAACATTTATTTTTGTAATTAAAAAAATTAAAAATCCACAACCGTGGGACTTGAAAAACCTTGAAATTTAATTCCATGTGCATTAGCACAGTTAAACGGGTTTAAAAAAAGAAAGTGAAGTGAACACAAATGGCCAGGTTAGAGGCCAGAGGGTTAATACTCAATTATGTATAATAAGTGAACCATGAAATGATCAACGTTCCTCATAGATAAAAATGGAAATGTCAACATATTGTACGGTGATAGTCCATTCTGCCTGTATCCCCAGGACAAGCTATTAAAAATGAGCATTTGATTTTTATTTTATTAAACAAGCTCATCAGAAAAGCAAATACAGTCAAAAAAAAGTTGTTTACATAAATGAGATTATGGTGATTGAGTAGCAAGTGACATTCATAGGGGTGAACAGAAGCATGTCAAACTGGATGCGAGTGCCCCACATTGACTGTTCAGTAGAGTGTATGATCACCCAAGACTTCCTAAACACACTGACAGTAATGGGGCATAGACAGGATCAGATTGTCCAGAAGTTCTTGTGGGATCCTCTTCATATTCATTTTGAAATATGCCCTTTTTGTGAACACCAGGCTGGTCCAACAATATATTTTGTGTTATGCCCAAGCTAAGTTTAGTCTGAGTTTAATTACTAATCGGTATCAAAGTTGACCACACTGAAAATGTTATACTGTAACAAATAATGCAAATTATACAGTGGTGTGAAAAAGTATTTGTCACAAATGTTTCAGATCACCAAACAAATTTAACTATTAGACAAAGATAACACAAATAAACACAAAATGTAGTTTATAAATGAAGGTATTTATTATTAAGGGAACAAGAAATAAAACCTACAGGTCTCCATGTGAAAAAGTGGGTGCCCCTTAAACCTAATAACTGGTTGAGCCAACCTTTGTGATAATTGGCAATGAGTAATTTTGGGCGGCTGGCCACTGTTGGGAAGGTTCACCACTGTTCCATGTTTTTGCTATTTGTGGATAATGGCCCTTCACAGTGGTTCGCTGGAGTACCAAACTGGAAAAATGGCTTGATGACCTTTCCCAGAGTGATAGATCTCAATTACTTAGTCTCTCATTTGTTCCTGAATTTCTTTAGATTGCAGCATAATGTCTAGCTTTTGAGGATCTTTTGATCCACTACACTTTGCCAGGCAGGTCCAATATAAGTAATTTCTTGATTGAGAACAGGTGTGGCAGTAATCAGGCCTGATTGACTTGCGCTGTGTCAAATAAAAAGGGAGGGCCTGAAAGTGGACACCATCAAGCAGTGATGTGTGCCAAATGTGCTGTGTAGTCTTTAAGACTTTTGTTTTTCTATTTGAAAAAATCATTACTTATGTGTATTTATTCTTGTCTAGTACTGGATTTTTCCTAAACTACTTATGTTAACATATCACACGCGTTCTTGGACTGTGGGAGGAACCCAGAGATTCCCGGAATAAACACGCAGACATGGGGAGGGCATGCAGACTCAGAACACTCCACCGTGGGATTGAACCCAGGACCTTCTTGCTGTTGCCCACTGAGCCACTGTGCTGCCTGAAAATTAACTCGGGATGGAACCAAATGTTGTAACACTGCATAAGGCTATCGAAACAATGCCAAGCTAAAGGTGGTCCAACAAAATAGAATGAACAAAATAAAGAATGTATGTTTTTTTTGTTAGATAGTATATAAACAACAACAAAAAGGTTTAACCTTCAGCTCCGTGTACACTGGTGTGATCGATCTGCCTGACCTAGCATTAAATATTAACCTAGTATTATGTGTTTTTATGTGCTGGAACACAAAATGTCCAAACATAAAACAAAAGTGTGTAAAAAGTGTGTCTCACAACATGCAAACGTAAAACAGGTAATAACGCTGATAGCACAATTACCTCTACCTGGCACATTAACAATGCAGAGGGTGGAGACCAAATCTACAGGTTACACGACGTCAAACGTAATGAATACATTGTGTGTGTGTGTGTGTTCTAACCTATCATTTTGCCTTTCCAACAGGTAGGGACCAAGGCCAGAGCCTGTGCCTCCAGCAATGGAGTGGCAGAGCACAAAACCCTGAAAATACAAAGCCAAAACAGATATAGTATAAAATGTCTACATGGGAGGGCAGCCACAAACTGTACAGCACAATCTGAGACCATTAGGGGTCTGTGACACAAATCATAGAGCCTAACACACAACAGCTACACATGAAACAGAATCCTAAAATTATGGAATAAACTAACAAGAATAACAGCAAAATAATAAAAGCTAAGACTTGTTTGTGGTCTTAAAAGGGAGGAACGAACAGTCCGCAAACCGTTATTTTTGTGGTGCTTCCCTTACAATAAAACGTGTTTTATTAGAATTATCAAAACTTTCCGCCATCGGAAATTCTTTTTAAAATGTAGTAAAAGTAAAAGTAGTTGTTTGAAAAAAATTCCACCAGTTAAAATTATAAACTTTTTAGATGTTCTTGGGCTAAAACAAATTATCTGAGCAGATAATTATGTAGTTTTTTTTAGTATATGCGGATGCCATAAAATAGCCAAGATGTTGCTGATATGCCAATAATCCCAAACAAACAAAAGGGAGGAACATCTACATTGTGCACATTTAAAGGTCATACGAGTAATGAAATAACCCTCCAAATGTGTAGGGTCTATACGTATATGTACGTCTGTCTGTGCAGCAAAGAGATGCAATGATGAAAAGTGTGAAGTGTCACTCCTCCATCTGGAGGTGATCAGGATCTGGAGGTTTGTACTGTATGAGCCAGACTGAACACATGAAAAAAAAAAACACCAGTTCACATATCACAACTAAGGCCAGACTTTTTTTATTGCTTGTTTCGCGGATCCGCCGACGATCATATTTGAAGAATACAAAAAAATGATTTTTTTTTTTGGTATTTCTTGGATCCACCGTGGCACCAATGGTTAAAATAAAAATAAAAAATATATATATATTTTTTAAATCTTTTTCCGCCCTCCGGGGGCAGCACGGTGGCTCGGTGGGTAGCACCGCTGCCTCACAACAAGAAGGTCCTGGTTCAATCCCAGGGTGGAGCGATCTGGGTCCTTTCTCTGTGGAGTCTACATGTCCTCCCTGTGTCTGGATGGGTTTCCACTCACAGTCCAAAGACATGTGTGTTAGGTGAATTGGTGTCTCTAAATTGTCATTATCTTGTGTATGTATGACTGGTCTTGGAATGAACTTGTGTATGGATCTAACCTTGTGCGTGTCGCTGGATGGCCACTGATGCCGATAAGTGACGTTAAAGAAGCCAAATAAATAAATAAATACATTTTCCGCAATATGGTGGAGAGCCAACGGTATGCTTCTGTTCATTTAATTTTTTTCCAGATTCACTTTAAATTTAATTGTAGGTTAAATACAATTTATTTTTAAATAACAATTTTTTAAAATTTCTTCCTCCTTCCTTGTATTGATTCCACATAGTCCTCGAGAAATTGAAAAGTGCTGAAAAGTAAAGATTTAAAATGACATGAATGAACAGTAATGTTGTAATCAACGTAGTAAAATAATTTTAAAGCATTATAAATGTGTTAAAGTAAAACATGGCAGACATGTTTGTTTATGACGTGGCAGAACACTGCTAAACAAAACCGTTTCTCTTAATCCTAGCATTAGTACTCAGTAGATTCTTAAGTAGGGACATCCGAGGAACAAGCAATTAAAAAAGTCTGGCCTAACGAAGCTGGCTTTTAGTCATCAAAGAACATCCATTGAATGTGAATTAAATTACTGCATGTCATTTCCATGTTTATATCTGTGAATGGTTAATATTCAGGGTGTAAATGTACCATAAATCAACAATGCAGTTTTAGTAAGAATAGAAAAGGCACTAAATTTAACACTTTTGGCTGAAACCGAACAAAAGGAAACATTTTGCATAAATTAAATAGCCAAAACGTATTTTTTCTTTTCCTTAAAAAAAAAAAGGTGAAAACTACAATTTAAAATTATTGAACTCAACACTGTAATCCCTTTTGAAAATTCAGCAATACAATTTCTACATCTAGCCATTTTGGGGTCATTCTCTGACACTTTAAAATACTTCCACAAGAGCACCTCACTCCACACTGGTTGAGATTTGATCGCATCATTTAAAACATCGTCGTTTGGTGTTACTTATTCAGTCAGCCAACAAAAGTACATTCTATTTGCCATTTTCAGCTAAATTATTTCAGTTGCCTAATACTCGATGCACTGCAGTTATACTTTTGCTTGAGAGTGCCACACATGACTCCGCCCACATAGTAAATACTATAGGTGTTTATACTTGGTGCTTCCATTGTTGTAGCATTTTCGGAACATTTTCATATGAATGCCTGTACGCGTGCCTGTTCTGCAAAAGCTCCTTTAAACCTGGGAAGCGCAGCACACACGCACTGCAGTGCATGTGACCACGTGCAGCAACCGTGCAGCACCTTGCTCTTGTTGTAAACCTACCTTTAACCAGTATAGATTAAATAGAAACTCTGTTTATTGTGAACTGAGCAGTGAGGTGAATATATCGTTCCACCGTACCTCAGATGAAGTACTACACTTTACCACGAAACATGACTGGATCACTATAGTTAAGGTTAGATAATACAGTCGTTTCCAGTTAATTGGGACCACATCGGGACGCGATCGGTTTGGTCCCAATAGCCGGCTGGTCCGATTAAACAAACATGCCCTATGTTACAAGACGGGACGTGCTATGTAACATATTCAATGTTTATTAAACCTTTATTGTGC
>JAUZSU010031017.1:0-10415 GCA_034780255.1 Parotocinclus maculicauda | reverse complement strand
ATTAGGGACACAATGACTTTCATACTAAATTCTTACACTGTAATTCTGTATGGCATTAAACCTATTTTGTAAAGCTGCTTTGTGACAATACTGTATTGTAAAAAGCACTATAGAAATAAATTGACTTGACTTGACTTGCTGTGAAATGTGAGATTTTAGCCACCTTGGAAGATTGTTTGATTATCATAGTCTCATATTGTGTGATCTGTTTGTGATCCATCAATAAAAGCTAGGCTAAAGGAGGATTTGGACCAATGTATGTAATCAGGTAAACTGATTGCAAAAAGCCAAAAGGCACAGGACACCCTTTTTAAAGAGACAAAAGGGGAAATTGACGTCTGTATACCCCAGCGACTAACGTGTGAGGGGCTCTATCTTTTAGGCCATGTCCAGAATACCGACGTAGAAACCTCATGGTTTTGGGAACCTTTGTGAACAGCATGATTTTTTTTCAGTCCCCATGTGTCCTGTAATTGTTGACTCACCCTGTGTTTCATCTTCTTATTGGTGGAACACTCGATTACCCATGCCGTTTTCTGTCCTTGGCTGCAATGATGCCAAATCCACCAAAAAAATTATTCATTTCCTCTTGAAATTTTGAACAATTTTGAAAACTCAAACACAAATGTTTTTAAAATAATTTTTATTTTGGTGGATTTAGAGTCACTGCAGCAGTGAAGGATTTGAACTGTCAAGAGCTATTAATCTGTTTTTCCTGCAGACCATGAAAGGGAAAAGCAAGAGCAGTCATGATCTTTTAAAGGATGATCCCAAGCTGAGCTCAGTACCGGTTGTTGACAGGTAATCATTCTTTATTCACTGTGGTTAGTGTTTCTGTGGAATTTACTCTTACTTTGATTCTTGTAGGAGATATAGAGATATCCACCACTGACAATGAAAACTAAAATCAAACTTACTTTACTTTCACAGCAAAACATCTCAAGAAAATCGGGCAGAGGTGGGTCTTCCTCGAAATGTCTTTGTATTTTAAGAGATTATGAAGAAAATTAAAATGTAACTTTTGTGTTTTGGACAACTTGTTTTAATTAAAGGTTATTTCTACTGTAATTTTGATATAAGAGAGATGATCTACATGGATATTTTACTACTGTTTTTAACTGTATTCACTAAAGACATGTACATTTAAAGTGTTTATTTATTTTTTTAAATATAGAAACACTGAACTATTATCTCGTGTGCCATGTGTTTTTAAATTTGATTTGTTTATTGCGTCTACCAATTCTGCAGCATTCTTGTAGAACGTCGGATGTGGTTAATTATTTTTAAGATTGGATTTTAAATGTTTTCTTCCCTTCGTGTTTCACACATTTTTGTAGATACAGTCGATTCCGGTTAATGGGACCAGCCGCTTATTCAGACCAAATCCTAAAGTACCGAATCAAATCCTATTATGTACGTGTAATGTTATTTGCCTATTTGGACAAAAATTCCGCTTAATCGGACCTAAGAACGTGTACAGAATGTAATATCCATGAAGAAACTCTTCAGTCTCTGGCATCATTACCCAAAAACTCCTGAGTTTCTCCCCAGCCCCCTTCTGCCACCTACAGGTCTTTGCCTAACATTTCCATTTATTACAAAAAAAAGCCACAAGTCGCCACTTAGCCACAGTATTATGCTTCACATGCTGAGTACCTATACGTTGTGTTGTAGATCGTTTCGAAAAACAAATTAATTTTTCTATGAACAAAGTTCGTAAGCAACAGTAATTCTTGTTTGTACGTTCGCTATACGTGTAAATCGCACAATAAAGGTTTAATAAACATTTAATATGTTACATAGCACGTCCCGTCTTGTAACATAGGAATGTTTGTTTAATCGGACCAGCCTGTTATTAGGACCAAAACGATCACGTCCCGATGTAGTCAGATTAACCAGAATCGACTGTATTTAAGTAATAAGCTCGTATATATGTCTGAAATATGTAAAACATTAGATTTTAAAAGTAGAACTGTATAATTATATATTAGTAGTAGTATGATATAATTCGGACTACATTTTGTCTACTGTGACTCTGTCAATTGAGCATGTTTGTAAATCAAGGTGGAAAACACACCACAAAGAGACATAAAGTCATAAAAGCCACTTGTATGGACCTGAGAAAATGATTTTTTAAATCATCGTGGGATTAGTCTAACTCCTCAGTACTCACCCATATGTCAAATCTGAACACGTTACGTTTAATGAAACATGACTAAATCACAGGGGCTTAGCGTTTCAATTCCAAAGTGAATACTAATGTGCTTCCAGATCCTATAACAACAACTTTGGGACAGATTATAATTGATATAACAGTTCACATTCTAGTTGTTAATTACTCAGTAAAAAAATCCCTTAGTATTAAGAAACTACTCAGTATGTCTGTTAAATATACACTTTATCATACAGATTTGCTTTTTGAGTTGTATTCCCATACTGCTTTAAGATAAGGGTTAGCCTCAGTTTTGCTATCAGCCGTTTGGACCAGGTCCTTAAAATGACTTCATTGATCTAAACTGAAAATACCCAAGATATTTGAATGGGGTATGTGATTGTGTATCTTTGAATTATGATGTTGTACTCAGCCTGTCAGCGGAGCTGGTGTGATCAGTTTTTCACAGATTTGTCTGTATTTAGATTAAACTATCATACTGTTACATTTACTGTACAGGTTTGCACCATTTAATGTCCTCATTACGTTCTATGAAACAAGTCGTTGACTGGATGTTACCATGGTCACACAGTCTTTTATGTAATGTAATTATAAAAGTTATTTACACCAGAAAATAGTTTAAGCTTTTATACTGTGTGTAAATTAGGAGATAACCCTTAGCTGTGACTTTAAAAGCTTTCATTATTATAAAGTTAAAGCATACCATTGCACAGCAACAATGACTCAATCAAAAAGTCAGTTCTTAATGGGACTAATAATGTTGACCCTGGTGATTTTTGTTTCTTTTAATATAGTTCTGTTATAGTATGCAAATAAAATTATGTATGCTTTCCAAACAAAACAAATATGTTTACAAATGCTCTGTTGACAAATCCATGCTCTGATATAAAAAGGGATTTAGGGAAATTTTGAAATAACTTAAAATTTCATAGGGGTATAATAATTTAGTTCTCAAGTGTATCATTGTACTGCTACGACACTGTGTAGGGGAAAGCCATCACATTTGAGAGAATCAAATAATGGACATGACACTGTGAATGTGAACCAGTTTATATAGTTATAGGTTAAAGAGAATATATAGGTAGTAGGGGGACTAACAAATGAGTACAACATACAATAGGACAGCAGCATACACTTAAGAACAGCAATACAAATACAAAATGGAAAGCCATACACAAACACAAGTAAAGAATGTAAACACATCAACTGACTTAGAACAGCTCGTAGCAAGTCAGCACATGACTGGTAAGGTAGGCTAACACACATGAATGACAGACATTTGGAGTGTTGATTAGCTCTTGATGTGACCAGATATTTACTGCTGCAATGCCAGGAGTTAAAAGACAGATTTTGTTTTCTGATTATAATTTATTATAAATGTTATGACAAAAAACAGGCTTTGATTGGTTGGTCATTAAATGGTGCATGCCTATATATCTAAAAACATTTCATATAGAGGTCAAACTGCCAAACATTTATGATTATTGGTTGATGGTTTTGCATTATACACTTGCTAGTGATAAGAATAAATAGCTTAGATATTGCTTATTAGTTATAAAATATGTGTTGAATTAATACTTCTGTAGTACAGAATTTAATTTAATGAATCATGTGGATATTATTTATATCATGTTACTTAGATACCACAGACAGGACAATCCAAATATGTCATAATGATTTCTTATAATCATGCACATTATGATAACACCTAAACATCTCCTGCCAAATGTTATAAAGGACCAACACCCCGGCCTTACACATTGACATAGGATTACACCACATCTGAAAAGATTTACTGAAACACGTGTTATAGTAAGAGATGGGTGTTCATAACTGGAATCAAGCCTAAATCATCAATCTGAGCAATGATATCACTCAGGAAGATGAATGACAAAGTGTGAAACACATGCAATAGAAGTAAATTGCTCTGAAGGGAATTTCGGATTAATAGCCAGAAACTAACAGATACTACAAATACTAACCAATGTCATAGTGGACATGAAGGTTCTGTTACCGACACAAAATGCATAGCTGGTGTAGACACAGACAGACATGTTTAGAGGCAAACGTATTCACTAACTACCCACAACCAGGCATATGTGAATACAGTGTCAGAGGTATTTTATAGGATAAAGCTGAAAAAAAGGAAATAGAAATAGGAACCGGGAAAACCATGAAGCAGAACACAGAATGAGATAAGTCATAAGTGGGAAGCGGCAATCCTTACTTAACTTAAGACTATGACTATAGTCATGTGATACCTACCAAAAGAGCTCAATGAAACTTTGTTAAGGCTGTGAAGGAGCAGGTTTGTTAGCTTATTAAAAGTACCAATAAGAGGCAAAACAGCTTGATTTAATTCCATATTTACTTACTTGCTTACTTACTTGTTTAAATTTACATTTACAGCATAGTATCATCATATTTTAGCATTTTGCATTTTCTAAACGTCTGCAAGAAAGCACTACTCAGAAGTTTTTTTCCTAGATTTGTTCAGGAGTCTGCATGTCCTCCTTGTGTCTGCGTGGGTTTACTCCGGGTGCTCCGGTTTTCTCCCAAGTCCAAAGACGTGTGTTATTTTAATTAGTTGCCCTAAAGTATATATAACTGGTTCTGATATAACCTTGTGTGTGCCAATAGCGACGTTAAGTAAAACAAACAAACAAACTTAAGCATCAATCCCTTAACATGTATAATTCCTGCCACTCTAAGCTTTGATCTCATATACCTATAGTATACTCTATATACCCTATTCTCAAGATAGTTATTTATTGACTTCTCTCTATCTGAGCTAAATAAATTATATTATCTATCACCAGTTTTGCGCATCAGCTGCAGCCTGTAAGGCTTTTGCCTCATTCTTGAGCCGTTACACCCTGTTGTGAGTTTTTTTTGGACCGAAATGGATTCCAGAAATCATATACAAGTAAATCTTGATAACATAAAAGTTAATTATAGTTCAAGTAAATAAGAAAGAGACCTAAAATGTCAGTCTTGTGTAATGTTTTATACGTGTAGCAAATAAATTTTTCAGACTATAACTGACTCAAGTGAATACTACGGGCTGTGGGTTGAACGGTATCCCTCTCACAGCAGCCATGCCAAAGGTAAGATTACTCATCCAGAACACCTTAACAAAGTTTCTTCAGTCTGAACTCAAGAGACAGAAAACAGTCATGTCTGCAATGTGCTCATTTGGAGTCATTACTGTAAAAGTCATTACTTATACAGTAAATGAAAAAAAAATTGACATTAAAAATTTAGTTAACATTCATTTTAAAATGTACAAATTTTAACATTTGTCTTGAAATTGCATTTTAATGTGTAATTTTAAATAATAAAACCAAACATATTTTAGCATCCTAAACTGAGTATGCTTTGTTATATTGATAAATGAATTACTACAAATGGCCTAACAACACATTCAAGGGGCAGCACGGTGGCTCACTGGCTCGATTGGTAGCACTGTTGCCTCACAGCAAGAAGGTCCTGGGTTCAATCCCAGGTGTACTGAACTGGGTCCTTTTTGTGTGGAGTCTGCATGTCCTCCCCATGTCTGCGTGGGTTTACTCCGGGTACTCTGGTTTCCTCCCACCATCCAAAGACATGCAACTTAGGTCAAATCATGTCTCGAAATTGGCCTTTAGTGTGTCCTACGATGAATTGACATTGTTCCTTGCGCCCAGAATTGGCTGGCTGGCCTGCGACCCCGAGTGGAAAGATGGATGGATGGATGGATGGATGGATGGATGGATGGATGGGTACCCATCCTGTTAACAGGCCATCTAGATCACTGGTCATGGGTGTCACGTCATACAAATTGTAATATTTGAAATAATTTACTAAACAATCAATGATGTTTAGCAACTTCACTTTGTGATTTGTTTAATAGTAGACAACCATGTCTAGTTAATCTCCAGCTCAGTATTTAACAGGCAGGCTAATTATTTGCTAATAAACGTCCAAGATGTTTCTTCTGAACCTTCAAATGATCAGCATTTGTTGTGTTTCAGATACTGTATGCTGGTATGTGGGACTATGAAAGTCCAGAATCTTAGTAAGTTACTATTTTGCCCTGCTTACTCTGGTCATGGCCATGGAGGGTCAAGAGCCTATCTTACTTTAGGGAACCAATGAACTTTGGCAGGTCCAGGGTTTTGAACCTGGTCCAGGGTTCAAACCCAGGTCCTCAGAAAATGCTGTTTTCAGCAGCTGAGCCATAGGACCTGTCAGCATCGTTTTGATAATGTACAATGTTATCAAATAATTTAAATATTTAATTGCATTAATTGCACAATTCTGAAAGCACTACATAGCTGTATGAGTGAACAATATAAGCTTCAACAGAGTGAATCTATTAGTTATTAATAATTCAATAAATAACAAAATGCAACAGTGATTGCTAGAACAATACATTTTTAATGCAAAATGTTCATTTCATTAGGTAATCTTCGAAACAGCATGTGTAAACTGTTATGTCATGTCCTGACCATGTTCAATATGTTCATTTTGACAGCTCTAATTATTTTATTTGGTTACAACCTGTGATGTATCTGAGCAAGAATGGATTAAAGTAATTTAATTTAGTAATTGCATCCATACCATGAGCGAGCCAGTAACACAGAGCAGTGTTAGCAGAATTTGTAAAGTTTAAGAAACTTATAAAATTTTATAAATGGCTCTATATGCGTATTGAAAACAACTGTAGACATACAAGTTTTATAAATAAACTGTATCTCCGTATAACGCTGAACGTATGCGATACCATTGACTGGCAAGGTACACAGTTTACAAAAGGATATAGCATGGCCAGGCTCATTGAAGTTTATTATTACAAAGGCAGACTCAATGTT
Organism: Parotocinclus maculicauda; assembly: GCA_034780255.1. NCBI lineage: Eukaryota > Metazoa > Chordata > Actinopteri > Siluriformes > Loricariidae > Parotocinclus > Parotocinclus maculicauda. The sequence goes on along the minus strand of JAUZSU010031017.1, from coordinate 3,389 downwards.
TTTGATGGAACATCAAAGGTGATTACAGCTATAAATCCAGGCATAACTACATAGAAAGAAAAAAGCTAAACAATGAGTTTATGTATGTGTCATTCAACTCTACCGAATATAACTGAACTCTATTCTGTTTCAATACCAACTGAAGACTGGTGTAGCACTTTTATGCAAATAAATTGCATACATTTTTAGGATGTTATTTTTAAGCTTTGCCAAACTTCTAGATTAAATTCAAATGCATTTTAAATGCAATTTATTACAGGTCTCATAATCTGAGAAGCCTTACTGGTTAATCAGTGTTGCACTAAATACTGGGACTTCCCGCTTTTGTTAAAAGCACATTAGAGTGTCACGGGCTAGAGAGAGTTATTCTTGAATGTATCCACACACCACCCTTCACTGCCTCCCAGTCAGCCTTCGTTCCATAACAAGCATTATATGGGGAGCACCGTGTAATACTTTTTTTCATGCAATACATTGTATCACCTTTATATAATTCCTCACAGAGACGTTAGACCTGTAAGCTCTTTATACATGTGCAGCTATGTAATCTGGCAAAATTAGCAATACAGATTCTTCCTGTTGAACATAATACACACAAACTAGCCTTGCTCTGCTAATGTAGTGCCAGATATAACATGTATACTGTGTATCCTGTGTTTATTTGTGTTTATGTCAGTCCCCCACAGTGCTTGTGGTAAGCAAATGAGGAACATTTTATAAACAATGACCCACATGGTGATTCAATAAAGCAAAATATTATTTAAGTAATGAATAAATGATTCATGTTCCTCTGCTGGTGATCTATGTTTCCCAACTGACCTCATGTTGTTTCAGGCACTCAGTGACATCATCTTATAAAAGACACCTGTAGAGACCGGCATGAACAGAGCAGAACAGATAATTTCCTAAATTTCTTGAAAGTCTCGCCATGCATGTGCATTATACATGCTTTCTATTAACAACATACGGTATGTGCAAGTCTTATGCATTTTATATTTTCAGTGTATATTCTGCTTATTGTTTACTTAAGTTTATTTAGAGGTCACTGCACTTTGTAGTTCTATAATTATGGGCTGTAATTTTCTTTGTAATTCATTAGTCCCCCCCCCCCTCTCTGTTAAATCCCTCAGTGTCACTGCTGGACTGAAAAAGCACCACCAGTCAAAAATGTCCAGCTACCAGCATCGTGTAGGCAGCAACATGTGAGCAATGGTGAAGGATTAGAGGGTAGAGGGCAATACAAAATGTGCAACAACAGACGACTTGCTGTCTCTGACTTTACATGTACAAGGTGGAGCTATGACATGAGTGTCTCTAATAAAGTGGACATTGAGTAAACTGTGTATTAAATCTCCAGCAGCACTGTTGTGTCTGATCCAATCATAGCAGCTGACACTAACATACCATTACATAAATGTTAATGCAGTGCTGATGGCAATCGACAACCCAAACAGTACATGATTTTTGGGGGTCCTAGTCATGAAAGAAAATAGTCACGGAAAGGGTACTATCAAAATATGCAGGGAAACAAATGGAGTACACTCTGAAAAATAAGGAAAATCAGAAGGACAGCTGTTATTCAGGGTACACTACAGATGCAAAAACATGTTAAGGTGCAGTTGCCATGTGCAAAAAGAAGACCAAGGTCATGCCATTTATTCAATATGCAGTACATGTCCAATAAGAAGGTCGTTGTGGTGGACCAGTGATCACCTCACAGCTCAGAGGTCCCTGGTTTAACCCTGATCCAGACTCCTTCTGTGTGGTGTTTGCATGTTCTCCCCGTATCCATATGTGTTTACTCTGGGTACTCTGGTTTCCTCCCACAGAGATGTGTGTTAGGTTGATTGTGTATGTATAAGTTTGTGACTGTATGTGATAGCTTGAGCCAGTCCTGTTTGGGGTTGTCCCTGCCTTAAGGCTTTCTCATGACCCTTACTGGGACTGAACAGATAAGAAAACAAATGATATGCAAAAAGTAGAAAAAGGACATTTTCAACTTTTATTTCTAAAATTTTTTAGAATTTGTATTTTTTCCATTCACACCCTTTTAATCTCCTTCTGTCTTCTGAAGATCTATCACAAAGCCATAACATACAGCTAGTCAGAGGCAGTAGTGCTCAACCATGAGGACTGTGGTGGCCTAGCAGTTAAGGAACCAGACTATGGACTAGAAGGCCTTTGGTTAAAATCCTGTATCTATCACTGCCACTGCCAATTGCTTGGATTGTAAGATTGCATCAATTGTAATTTGCTCTAGACAAGCACGTTTGCTAAATGACCTATAAAATTGTGTGACCGAAATGACACTCTTTTTTATCAAATTAGAGCTTGGTTTAACGAAAAATACATTTTACATGAAAACTGAGTGAAACTTCATATTGAGATTAAGTTTGGTGACTTTGACACAAAAAGTGTGACCTTGTACCAATACTTCTATCACTTTGGCCATGGTGAACTGAAGGAGTGGAGCTTTGTATTACAGTACTGTATGAAGGAAATTATAGGTGTAACCACAGTTAAGCACATTTTCTATAAAACGTTCAGATCCGATAATAGGCAGTGAGTAGGAAGGTTGGATTTAATGATTGAAGATGATAAGAGGTTCCTTTATTGTTTTTGGTTGATGAGTTAGCCAATTTGCTGACAACTTGCTGGATTGGCAGGAAATGATAAGTAAATAAATTTGCAATAAGCCAAAGCTGTATTTGTATTTGTGTATTTTATTTACTGTGCCTACATTGGTCACAGGGCACGTTTATGCATGTGCCATGTTTTCTCCTGGCATATACACCAGAGCCAGAGTTGGGTTAAAACTGGATTAAAACTTAAATCTGTAAAATAAAGTCCAGCCTCTGTTTTGCACTGGTTTGACATATTGTTTGTATTATTTTTCTTTAAAGAATTTACATTTTAAAGTACATGTTGGAAAAGGTACAAAATAAACAAAACACACAACTGTGAGAAATCCCGCTCGTGACTCTCTCTCGCTTTCGCGCTCGGTCAGTCCTGATTACTGATCAGCGCGAGTTTCACGAGCACCAGGTGGGGCTTATTGGTTTCCGACTCACGCTTTCCCTTATTAGGGCTTCCGTTTCCGTTGCTCGGTGCGAAGTACTGTTTTGCTGTCTGTGAACATACTGAGCGCGATCTGAGTGATCTTCTTTGCTGTTTCCTCTTGCGAGTCTATTCATCAGTGTTTATTCCACGTCGGGTGAGTGAGTGAGTGTCTGGTTTGATAGCGTTGTTGTTTAGTGATAGAGTTTTGGTTTCCTCCCGTTTCTCCGCTCACCCTTTCCCCTTTCCTTCGCTCTTTCCCTTAGCTTTAGCATTAGCGTGTTAGTGGATGCGTGTGAGCGTGATTGTTTGGTCTGTGTCCCATTTTGGTA
>JAUZSU010031006.1:0-10417 GCA_034780255.1 Parotocinclus maculicauda | reverse complement strand
AGAACTCTCAAAAAAACTTTTTTCACATGGTCATAATGGGGTATTTTGTGTAGAATTTTGAGAAAAGAGATTAATTTGGAGCTGTTGGATTTGATCTGGACTTTCTCATTCATAGTACAGTAGCCTAACTGCAACCACAATCCTATAAACATTCATACAGTACATTTTGCTTGACGTTCTGAGTGAAAACAGCAGGAAGACTTCTGGCCATGATGGGATACCTGGGAGGGTGTTCAATGCATATGCTGAAAAGCAAACCCTGGTGTTGACCTTAAGTTTCAACCCTTCTCTGGCCCACATTTTAAGACACCTTAAAATGTCCACAGTCTCTCCTGTTCCCAAAAAGACCAATTCAGCCAGCCCAATTGGCTACTGCTTAGCAGTTCTGTCCTGTGTTCTAATGAAGTGCTTCGTGATACTCATCAAATACTGTTTATCTCTGCTCTCCTCATTAAATCCTCTTCAGATCGTCTTCCACGGTAATAGAAGTACTGATAATTTTGTGCAGTTTGTCATTCAACACAATCCCTCTAGAAGCTGCTCACTGTGTTCGTGGGTCCAGAGATTTCTGCCTGACCGTCCTAAACATGGAGGCCTTGTGATGAGAGATTCAATCCTGCCTTTGCTGTGGTGCTACACATTGCCCCAACTAATGGTGTGTTGACAGTTGGTCACCCCTACCAGTGATACGAGGGACACTAACAACTCAGCAATATGTGCAGTTCATCCCTGGTCATGTGTTGCCTCACATGGCAGTGCTTCTAGAGGCAGCCTAACATGATAAAATAGCCTCCTTTCATATATGTATATATATATATATATCTATCATTGTGCATTCATACATATAAACTTCCTCTCAGTTCTTACTCAGAACTCTTTCTTGGTGCATTACTTTCTCAATGAGTGTATTCAAGAGTGAAATGCTAAAGACCAGGATTTACAATTAACATCTACCTGCATTTTATGACAAAGAAAGGAAAGCTATTCTCTACAGGAAATTTGTTCTGAAGGATGATTGTTCCATTTTTAAGTGCTGCTAAATAATTATTCACAGAAATATGGTATGCTCTGTCCTATTAACTGTGAAACCGTTCATTTCCTGGGAAGGGAAAGTGTATTAACTGAGTTCCACACCAAACTTCAGACAACATACATGCAATACTGGGGTGAAGTGGGTTTAAAATATAGACGCTTACTTCACTTTAAAACAGTCTTGCTATTGGATAAAAAGGCGTGCTTCCAGTGTCATACTGCGCTGCATGTCCTATAAGAATCTCTTTCACCTACTTTTTAATAATTGCAGTAGTACAATTCAGGTACAGTTTGATTTTCCTCAAACAAACAACAAGTGTCCAGACAACCCATTGTTCAAGCCAGGAGTATAGCAGCAGTGCTGTTTTGAAGCCAAACACAAGTGGAAAGTATCCAAGCCTGCTGGACATAACAATCCTGTCTACAGAGGGGACAAGTGAATATCCTCAGACCTACACTATATGGCTCACTTGTGCCCTTGTTGGCTGGGGAAAAACAGGCAAGGGTCAAGTTTCCAAAAAGACGTTACACACAGCGATGAACTTTGCTTCTAATGACCATAGATTACCATGAAGGTAAGAGGTTAGGATGTGTCTGGCAAACACATTATAGCTATTATAAGTAATCCTTCTGTCTAGTGGTAGAATGTCTTATGGCCAGACTTGTGTAAGACATCCTGACTCTCATGTGCAGTTTGCCAGTCGCCTGATTATAGAGTTGCATTCAGTGTGTTCTTGGCATATGTCAGAAAACAGTTTGTTTTACACATGATCGTGGACAAAGATCTTTTTCCTACACCACTAGGGAAACTGAACTCTCAAACCATACAAAAAAAACTTCAGTGCTGGTGTACTAGTTATCACAATTATCCTGGTACGATGCAGTTTGGAACATCAGCGACACTTGTTTGTAAGTATCTGGCTTTCTTCCCATGAAGCTAAACCAATAATTGTAAACAGAACATACGGTTAAAGCTGATAAAACATGCATAAGAATGCCCAGCATATCATCCTAGGGTGTTTGACTTAAAAATGAACAAGATCTACAAAGAAAACAGATTTTAGTGCTGGATATAGTAGCATTGGATGAGAGCTGAAGGTAACATTTTGATTTTCACTGGCTAACAGAAAACAGGTTATGTTAGATAACATTGACTATAATTAAGTCAATTTAACTTTTTTCTTTTTTACAAAAGTTCATGGTCTTTTAGTGCATACTTTGCACTGACATCTATGATCTTTATTAAATCTTCTGCTTACAATACTCCATTGTAAAAAGAGCTATATGAATAAATATGACTTGAATTGACTTCTTTACTGTATATCAACATTACATGGCATGGTGACTCAGTGATTAATGTTGTTTATTTACATTAATTACAAATAACTACACATTCAGCAGAATCCATGTTATTATTTTTGGTTAACAATTTTCCCCAGGCAAGACATATGTAGTACAATACTCTCCCACAGATGCTGATCATCCGGGAGCAACCAAATGACTAAGCAGAGCAGCAGCACCCTCAATTTATTCAATAAAAGTATATGCAACACTTATTTTTATTATAAAATAGGCTTTATGTTAATGACTTTGCCCAACTGTAATATAATGTGTTTTAACCATGTTTGAGTTGTTTTTTAGTCTTTTTGAGGTTTCTTCCTTACAACTTTTAGGGAGCTTTTCCTTGTCACTGTCACCGTAGGTTTGCTAAATTTGGGATTGGCCTTTGTAAAAAGCGCTGTATAAATAAATATGACTTGACTTGATGATTTTATCGGAATATTTCAGCACCTATAATTAAAAAGGAGTTATAATCCAGTGGTTTCCCTGAGCAAAGCTCTTCATTTTCTACTGATTTGCGCAACTGAAAGTCCCATTTCTGTCTACATTAAATTTGCTTTATAACATTCAAAGACACAATGATTTTACTGTTAAATCTACTACTATTAAAACTACTCTATAATATATACTATGCAAATCAGCAATAACTGTCAACTTAATACATATATTTTATTAATACATAAAACACATTGTGAAAGGGCACCTCACAACTCCACAGATCACTGGCTTTATGTTGATCGTGGACATGCCGGTGGAAATCTCCAATCCATGTCCGTATGGGTTTACCTCGGGTAATCCGGTTTCCTTCCACATTCCAAAGACAAGTGTTAGGGTAACTGGCTAACTGGTAATATGTCTGACTAGTACTGATAGACACTCACGTCTGTTGTGAACAGCCATTGATACTGATCAGGCATTCATTAAAAAAATGAATAGACAATAGAGCAAAAAGTGAAATGCACACTATATGCATGGATTGTTTGGCTATAAAATGCATGGATTTGGAAGGTGAAAAAACAATAATAATCATGAGAAGAAACTATAAGACATAATTAGAATATAGATTTTCAGCAAAATTAGTGAATGGAAGTTTTTTGTTGTCTTCAACAGACATATTTTAGCCTCTTAAACAGGACGTTTAAAAACCACAGGGTTTAGGAAACTCAGCTTAGGTCATTTTATAGTGCATTTTCAAGGGCACAAAGCATCTCAAAAATGCTCGCAGCTTTGTTGTTGTTTTCCTTTTTTAATCAATATCTGTCAGTCCAGCCGTGGCCAAGTGGACGAGACGGCACGTGATTCCTTTGTTTGGCCTACAAGCATTTCCTTCTCGGAACAGGGAACAAAACCACATGATTTGGCTCATGTGGTAAATTATCCATCTGCTAGTTTGGCTTTGTGGAATGGTAAGGAACATGCTTTTAAAAGGTCCAGACAGGCATGCTGAATTAATAAAAGTGCTTTTCATCTTAACATTCATTTGTACTGAAACACATTTCTTTAAAAAAATGGCACTCCATTTTCCCATAATTTAACAAATTAAAGACCCAGTCATAATTAAATTTGGTTTACGTCTAGATTACAGAACAAATATGTAATTAAGTTTTTACAAATTGCCAGATGTATAACTAAGCACACATGTTTGGATCATGTTCAACTTGGTTTAATGTTGCTAATAATAAGTCCTGAAAGCCACATGTGATGTCCGTTCTTTTAAGCTTTCCTTCCTGCTTTCCTTCCCTCATGTCTCTCTCAGATTCACTTGCTGAAAGCAGGAGATGAGCATACACACTAACAAACCTGTATATGATCTGATTTAAGGACTTTTATTGACTTGTTCTTGGCCCTTTGTTTCATGTTTTTGAAAACAGTGTTCTCTAGAGGTGTAACGATATACCGCTGTGACCCTACTCCCTGACCAAATGTTAAATATACCAAGTCAAAGGTCACATGTTCACACTAAAGTTTTAAAGTTTGTGTTTTTGATATGCTACAAAATTACCTTCCCTTTACGAAAAAGTTGACATTGATCCAATATGGTGGTTTTCAAGATGGCAGCCATGTTCTGGACAGCCTAAAAGATAGGACCCCTCACCCATTACTTGCTGGGGTATTCAGATATGTACTTTTCCCTTTTGTTTCTTAAATAAATGGGGTCCTGTGACTTTTGACTCACCCTGCTTTTCCTGAGTTTGTTTCAATTCCATTGTATAGCAATGGAAAAATACAGACGGATGACTTAAGGGAAAAAGGATCAAGTGCATTGGTATACCAAGAGCCAACCAAACAGCTTCAGCACACCTTCACAGTCCTGCAATTATTTCAAATGGTTTAAAAAAAAAAGTCCACAGTAAAAATCCACTATCCACAGTATTTAAAAAGTATCTTCCACAGTTGTTCATTAGGAGTTGCATATCATTTCAAAGTTATCTATCCATTCAGTGAGCACTTATTACCTGTAGGTTGGATTACATAAAAGAGACTAATCAGGTTCAGGATCACTGTCCAGGTGCATAATCCAATCATGACTAGGGTTGGGTATAGTTTGCATTTTATCGATTAGATTTCAAAAAAATGTATTTGCCAAAGGTTTAGGCATAAAGAATATACCTTTATTTTTTATATTTCGAACTGAAAGTTAGTCTTATCACTTGTAGCTTAAGAACAAGTACTTTTGTAAAACCTAGCAAATAAAAGGCTTATATGTATTAATATTACTTTTATTATAATGACTTTCTCTTTGGACTACATTGTTTGTCATTTCAGCATTAAAGATTACTTAGAACCAGTCATAATGGAGAGACATTTCATGCTCCTAGATCATTGTTTTAGTGGTCATCCACGTTAAGCTATTTACTTATAATACTGAGAAGAAAAAAGCTTAACGTAAAAATTAATGCAGATGTCTTAGACATTTTGACACCTCCTTTACAAAAGATTGGTTTTTCACACATATTGCATTTAGTCTTTACAAATTTTCATTCCATTTTGTAACTTTATTGCCAAATACACTGCTCATAAAAGTGGATATTTAAAAATGAATATGAAGCAATTAAACAATAAGCATTTGATTTTATTTCATTAAACAAAATTATCAAAAAAGCAAATGGACAGTGAAAAAAAGTTGTTAGATTATGCAAATGAGATGCAAACTCAATTATCATGATTGAGTGGCAAGTGACATACTCATTGGGGTAAACATAAGAATGTCAAACTGGACGAGAGTGCCACACATTGACTATTCAGTAGGGTGTATGATGACCCAAGACTGCCAAAACACACTGACATGGACAGCATCAAATTATCAAGCAGTTCTTGTGGGATGTTCTTCGTATTCATTGTTAAATATCCAATAACTTAAGTGAGCAGTGTATATCCAGTTTAAGCAAAGACTCAATTTTACAGTATTGTCCATTTCTTCTATAAGGCTTTTTTAATTTCCCGTGGCATGCTGGATATCAGCTTATGGGCAAAATCTTGAATGATGACAACCTATTCTTGCCTAATCATTGCTTGGAGTTGATCACAGTTTTTGGGATTTTGTTTGTCCACCCTCTTTTTGAGGACTGACCACAGGTTCTCAGTGGGATTGAGATTTTGGGAGTTTCCTGACCATGCACCCAACATTTCAATGTTTTATTCACCGAAAACATTGACAAACTTGGCAATCACTTTTGCCTTGTGACATGGTGCTTCATCATGTTAGAAAAAGCATTGTTCTCCAAATTGTTGAATTGTTAATAGAATGTTTTGATATAATACCTTATTCATGTCAAAATTCGTAGACAAAATTTCAAGCATGCCCTGGGAATCAACCCCACACATGAATTCTTCATTGTTGGCATGACACCGGACGTATGGTAGCGCTCACATTTTCTTCTCCGAACAATAATTTTTTCAGACTTTCATTTCATTAGAGAAAATAACTTTACCCCAGTCCTCTGCAGTCCAATACCTATACTTCTTGCAGAATGCTTCTTTGCTGCCCTTCTTGACACCAAGCCATCCTCCAAAAGTCAGCTTACCACATGTTTCTCTTTATAAAACCATGTTACTTCTATTTTTAACCAATATGAATCACATAGACAACAATTGAATACCACACAAGGTAAACTATGTATCAATGCCCCTAGAGCATTTGTTTTATCAGAAAAATATTCATTGTAAGATTTAAGAAGTGTGCCAGCAACTACTGAATTAAGCTCAGTCTAACACGTTTTTTTCGTAATGCTACAAATGTTACTAAAATTACTTATTATGTGTATTTGTCTTATCTGACCATGAAAGCCAGACACTGTAAAAGAAGCATCTAGAACTCTTGGCACTATCTGGTTAGGTGAAAGAAAGTAATTATCAGGAACAACTTTTGAATAGGTTGTAATTATGGAGATGCTTCTAATATTAAATGTATATCCTTGGTAAATCCTGAATGCAACCATCTTCTGCAAATCCCTTATAGTGAAATGTTTTACTTCTCTAACTATTCTCCTCACTGTGTGTTGAGACAACACACTCCAATTTTATTCCCATAAGAATTTATTCTAGCTCACTTTGTTAATAGTAAATACAAGCATATCCGGGCGTACTGCTGATTTATGACAGTCAGTGAACATCTGTTACATTCAATTGTGTCAAAGTTTCATAAACACCATAATGGATAAAATGGAAAAAATCTGAAAAACAAATAGGCATATGCTTCACTTCAGAAGAATTGGTACGTTTACTTAGTTTTATCTATTTAGTTTTACATTTAACTTCACTTTCAGCATCAATTATTTTACAACAGACACAAGGTTTCATTGATACTTGTGCTGTCACTGTGCTGCACAAAAGATGGATGATTTAGAGGGCCTTGAGAAGACAGGGGCCCAGTGAAACCCTAGGGTTTAAAATGTATCCAGGCCAGTGGCCCAGTGCCTTACTTTGTCAGGAGGTCAACATTCGCATGCTGATTATTAGACTTCTAGCAGATTTCTGCTGAATTACATGGCCATAATCATGACCAAAACACACTGAACTTTTATTACCTTGCATGGATTTTGGATTTAGCTTATTTTTTCTCAATTTACATGCAGCCCTTCATGAAGCGGCAAATGCAACTGACCAAAGTGGCAACGTAATCCTATTGTACATTTGAAGACAACATTAATTGCAAAATTACTCTCTAGGTCCTATTCAGCATCATAAATTGTAATACAATGCTTTTATCTGCAGCCAATCTACAAACATAAAAGTTGAGGAAATCATTAAAAATGAGGGGAAATTTTCAGGTAATTATTTCATTCTGTTATTGTTTTGATTTTGCAATAGCTGACTAGTGACTAACAGACTCTCCATATCTATATTGGGAATTCCTAGGGGTCACAAGAGGAAGCCTGAAAGGCAGTGACTTATTTGTTTTTCTTTCTCTTATACAGCCTCTGCAGGCCAAACAATGGGAGCTCGTTCACACTCCTATTACATTTGGCTTTGGCAATCAATATGACGCATGACAGTTGAACTTTACATGGACAGCACCAAGGAAGGTGTATCAAAATACAAGACAGTGCCAGGACAATAAAGTCCATTTAACTGATTGAACTACTGGAAATGCTGATGAGATCAAATCACTGCTTACAAAATATAGGGGATATTTCATTTTGCAATATTTCATTTAGAAGTACCCCTAATTGTTGTGAGCAGGTTGATTTTGATAGTGATAATAGAAAAAAACAGACATTACTACCATAAAGAATGATATTAAGGGTTGGTTAAACTTTACCACTGTGTAGAAAAACTAATGGTGGCAACAAGATAACCTGTTCCCTTCCTGAAGAACCAAAGTAAGGGTTTATGGGCTGCCCCCTCCCTCTGTCTCTTCATTTCTCTCTCCTGGGCCATGGCTGCTCGCCCCTTTAGCCTTTAAATCAGGAAGCAACTGTCAGAGCTGACAGTTTGTTTAACTTGTGTCCTTTTGGGAAACACCCATGGATATCACACTAAAATTTTCCACTTTCCCCACGCACAAAACAATTTTAGGGTATTTTAGAAATACGTTTCCTACTAATTTTCTCTAGGGAGTTACAAATGGAGGTTAAGCCATTACAGGAATTGTCATTTATGACAGTCTGATGATTTTCACGATACAATATAAAATTGACAAAATTGCATATCGGTTTTATTTTGCTCAATGTAAAACACCTTGCTAATACTGAGCTGGACCTTCTGAACTGCACATAGATTCAATAAGGTGCTGAAAACATTCCTCAGAGATTTTGGTCCATACTGACATGAAAGCACCAAGCAGTTGCTGCAGATTTGTCGGCTGCACATCCATAATGAAAATCTTGCCTTCTACCATAGCCCGAAACTGCTCTATTGGATTTGAGCAACAACCAAGACTTGTTCTTGTAAACCATGCCCTTTTAGAGTAACTTATAAGAAGAATTCTAGAAGTCTATACTTGGGCTACACATGCAGTTATAAAGTTATAAAGTTATGGGTTTCCACAGAAAAATATTTCCTTAAAAGTTGGAAATTCACAAATAATGATTGATGAGAACAACATCAATGTGCAGTGTTACTCCAGTACAGAAAGGAGTATCATGGATTTAAATACACTATATGAACAAAAGTATTGGGACACACTTAAATCGTGTCTGACAGTTTGTTTAACTTTTGTCCTTTTGGGAAACACCCATGAATTTCACACTTAAATTTTCCACTTTTCACCCAGAGAGCTCGAGATCAGATTCAGTCGACCCCTCTCATATTTTAAATGTGTCAGACAAATTGGGTCTTTCGGAGAGTCTCATTGCCACAGATGTATCAAGCATCTAGTTATGCAGTTTGCAAATGGATGTGTTACAAATTTGAACTGCTATTATACAAGGTCCTTTAATAACATGTAATAGTGCTTGACAGTTTGTGAACTCTTAAAAATTGCACCTAAATATTTATGACCTATATTTTCCAATATTATATATTTTATCCTTTAATAACAGCTTCAGCTCTAGGATGTGGCGCATTTTAAGACACTTCAGGTTCTCAGTTAAAGACATTACTTTAAGTTGACCATTCTAAAGCATTATTCCTCTTTAAACATTCGTTAATAGAACTACTGGTGCACTTAGGGTTGTTGTCTTGTTGCGTAAACCAACATTCCTTCGAGAAAGTTGTTCATTTCACAATGTAATCATAATTCAGGATCTATGCTCTATCAAGACAGCAAACCTTCCTGGGCCAGTTAGAGCAAAACAGGCCCAAACCATGCCACCACATGTTTCACAGAAGGAATACGGTCCCTGCGCTGTTCTATCTCTCTGAAACCCTGCCATGCACATCACTGTTGTTCAGTGTGCTCCTGATGGTGAAATTGTGAACATTAATATTAAACAATTATCTTAGCTCCTGAAATCTCCTTTGTTTGTGCCATGATACACTTTTACATACATGCTGACTTCCATACACTTTGATAGATTCCTGTTTTTTAAATATAACACCTAATTTTCATCTCACTAAATGAGAACACTCTAATTTCAAATTTATTTTACATGCTAATTCTATAGGTTTGCTTACTTTTACTACTAATTAATAACAAATATTGAAAAACTTTCCTCAAGATATGAATTAACCAATATAATATTTGTTTTCATTTTATTTAGGACTCACTTTATCTACTTTTAGGTAGTCTTTTTGCCCCTTTGCCCTCTGGCAGGTGCTTCAGGAGCCTCTGGACCAGGACAACCAGAATGAGGAACAGCCTTTTCCCCAGAGCTGTCTCCTTACTCCACTGATAACACACACACTCATCTATACTTAGATTATTGACAATATCAATATCAATATTCTATTATGGACTGTTACACACTCAACTATGCACATACACTCACATCTATATTCTGTTTTTTGATTGCACTATTCTCCTTTATTCTGCTGTACCATATACAGTCGATTCCGGTTAATGGGACCACATCGGGACGCGATGGTTTTGGTCCTAATAACCGGCTGGCCCGATTAAACGAACATGCCCTATGTTACAAGACAGGACGTGCTATGTAACATA